>JAPDVR010000009.1:49347455-49417455 GCA_026230005.1 Gila orcuttii | reverse complement strand
GGTTCTGTGATTATAAGAGGTGTTTTAAAGGAATATTCTGGTTTAAACGCAACATGAGCTGTAAATCAAGCCATGTAATGTTTTAAAACAAACACATACAGTAATTCACAAAAAAATGGAAGCCTGGCAAGGTCAAATCACATGGTTTTGAATGTATAATCATGAAGCCTGAAAAATATACGTACTGAGTGCAAACGCTTCCAGCTACAAGCTCACTTTCACATTTTGCATTTTAAAATATGTCAGAATGTGATTCATAATGTGCCGCAAGGGAGTTATGCTGGATATTAGCATATACTGTCTTCTTCTACAGTGAGTTTTCTCTTTCAGGCCAATTACTGACAGCCAAAAACAAAGCTTCAGTAGTGCAGCATTGCAGGAAAACATGTTAAAGGGATACACTGTAAAAAAACAATAAAGAAAGAAAGAAAGTTTTTTGGCTTCCTACACCATTTTCCCCCCAAAAACGTCTCAGGTTACGTATGTAACCCTGGTTCCCTGATAGGGAACGAGACGCTGCGTTTGAGACGCGGTGGGAACGCTCTGCGTGATCACGTCGTGAAGCGCGTGTAAAATCAGTCCAATGGAAGCCCACTACGACATAGGTGACGTCATAGAACAGGAAACTATAAAGCAGCCCTGAAATCAGACCGCGACAGCTTCTGAAAAACCTGAAGCAAGTCGATCAGGGCATGCAGGAAGTATGGCAGGCAAACGCAGCGTCTCGTTCCCAATCAGGGAACCAGGGTTACATACGTAACCTGAGACGTTCCCTTTCAAGGGAACTCGAGCTGCATTTGAGACGCGGTGGGAACCCTATACCCACTACGCCATAGTGACAAATGCCCGTTCTGTGTGAAGTCCTTGCGCACACTAAGAAGCAAGCAACCTCGCCCCAGGAGTGGAGAGGTCAAGGTCATAAAACCTGACAAATGTATGCGGAGAGGACCATCCTGCCGCACTACACACATCAAGAAGGGAAACTCCCGAAATTAAGGCCATAGAGGCCGCCATACTCCGAGTAGAATGGGCCCCTACAGCCATAGGTGAAGGCTGTCCGGCCGCTTCATAAGCCAATGAAATAGCCTCGACTATCCATTTACTCATCACCTGTTTAGATGCAGGGCATCCTCTCTTGAGTGACCCAAAACAAACAAATAATTGCTCAGATTTACGCCACAGAGCAGCTCTGTGAACGTAGGCATCTAAAGCCCGGACTGGACATAACAGGTTAAGCTGTTCCTGATCTGGGGTATTAAAGGGTGGAGGATACAAGGCCTGCCGCACTATTGGGCCCCCAACATTTAGTGGGATCTTAGGAATATAACCCGGTCTAGGGTAGAGGAATGCTTTCACCATACCAGGTGCAAATTCCAGACATGAAGGAGCAACCGACAGAGCATGTAAATCACCAATTCTCTTGATAGACGAAATAGCAAGGAGAAATATAGTCTTTAGAGTGAGGAATTTTTCTGAAACCTCCTCGATGGGCTCGAAGGGAGCCAAGGCCAGACCCTCAAGTACAATGGCCAAATCCCAAGCCGGTGCTCTAGATTGCAGTGCAGGCCTGAGCCTCAATATACCACGGAGAAAACAAATAATAAGAGGATCTCTCCCAAGAGAAGAAGCCCCGAGAGGGGTGATAAGCAGATATAGCCGCTACATACACCTTTAAGGTGGAGGGAGATAATCCAGCAGAGAAACGGTCTTGTAGGAAATCGAGAACTGTACCAACCGGGCAGTTAACAAGATTTAAAAAACGTTCTCCACGCCATGTAGAGAACAGTTTCCATTTCAATGTACATAGTTTTCTCGTGGAAGGAGCTCTGGATTGAAGGACGGTCTCAACGACCTCAGTCGAGAGACCGGATTCTATGAGCTGGGCCCCCTCAGAGGCCAAGCCCACCGTTTCCACAACTCCGTTTAACCCTTTTCTATTATGTGCAGGACCCATAGAGAAATATTTGGCAGAAGTTTCCACGCTGCCAGAAATTCCGATAAGGGAACCAGTCTCTCGAGACTGGCCTCTGGATTTGATTGAACAATCATTTCAGTGCCCTGAAGCGGCGAACCGGCAGGGAACAACCGGACTGACCGTTCTACAACCCTCCTCAGAGGATTGCACGGGGACGCTGACACCTCGGCGCCCTGAAGCGGCGAACCGGCAGGGAACAACCGAACTGGCAGCGCTGCGACCCTCCTCAGAGAGTCGCACCCCAGCAGAACTCCCGGGAGCATTGATATCGGGGGGGGGGGGTGTGTACAGGTGCAGCCTCGGCCACACCTGCACCATAGCGTCCAGTCCGAGAGGAGCTGGATATGTGAGGGAAACCATAGCGGACAATGGGTTGTATCGTATGTTTTCCTTTCGAAAAGATCGACCTGAGCTTGACCAAAGATCTCCCATAGGAGCTCCACCACCTCTGGGTGAAGTCTCCATTCCCCGGGCCTCAGCCCCTGCCTCAACAGGATATCTGCTCTGATATACGAGATCGTCAGTGTGTTGTCCAGACCCTCCGCTGAGCGACCACTCATGATCACTCCCGACTTGTGAGGGAAGCATCCGTCGATAGCATTATGCGTCGACAAGAAACCCCCAACACTGGGCCTGGGCGAGGAACCAAGGTTCTTCCACATGACCGAGGCACAAAGGCATAGCCGCGTGACCTTGATCATGCGAAAACGGATTTCCCCTCGGAGAAAACCCCTTGGTCCTGAGCCACCACTGCAGGGGTCTCATGTACAGAAGGCCAAAAGTAATTACGTTGGACGCAGCTGCCATGAGACCCACAGTCTGAAACTGTTTCACAGTGAGTGACTGGCCTAAATAAACCCATATTACACCTAGAAAAGTGGTCCTCCGAGCTGGGAGGATCACACACTTCTTGGCGTTGAGTGGCAACCCCAACATCTTTAAATGAGACAGAACGACATCTCGATGCCGAACTGCCAAATGCTCAAATTGAGCTAGGATCAACCAATCGTCGATATAATATAATACGCGAATGCCCTGGAGACTCAAAGGAGCCAGAGCTGCATCCACGCATTTTGTAAAGGTGCGGGGTGATAAACCTAGGCCGAATGGAAGAACCCGATACTGGTATGCTTCGCCCCCATTTTTAAAGCGAACCTCAGGAACTTCCTGTGATGAGGATGGATAGATACTTGGAAGTACGCGTCCTTCAAGTCTATTGTGACAAACCAGTCCTCGGACTGAATCTGTGATACAATCTGTTTGAGTGTAAGCATTCTGAACTTGAGTTTCTGAACTCTGCTGTTTAAATGGCGCAGATCTAGAATGGGACGCAACCCTCCATCCTTCTTTGGGACAATGAAGTAACGGCTGTAAAACCCTGACTCTCTGCTGGGAGGAGAAACCCTTTCTATAGCTCCTTTTTGAAGAAGTGTCAGTACTTCCTGCTCCATAACCAGAGCCTGCTGTGAGTCCACTACCGTAGGGAGGACCCCTGAAATCTGGGCGGACGAGAACCGAGCTGAATTCTGTAACCCTTTTCTATTATGTGCAGGACCCATAGAGAAATATTTGGCAGAAGTTTCCACGCTGCCAGAAATTCCGATAAGGGAACCAGTCTCTCGAGACTGGCCTCTGGATTTGATTGAACAATCATTTCGGTGCCCTGAAGCGGCGAACCGGCAGGGAACAACCGAACTGACCGTTCTACAACCCTCCTCAGAGGATTGCACGGGGACGCTGACACCTCGGCGCCCTGAAGCGGCGAACCGGCAGGGAACAACCGAACTGGCAGCGCTGCGACCCTCCTCAGAGAGTCGCACCCTAGAGGGCGCCGAGGAGAAACGATTTCTCAAAACCGTCCCTCTTTTTTTTTTTTTTTTTTTCTTCGACAAGACTTCTTGTCTAAGCTTTATTAGAGATGACGACAGTCCTCAGATCTTGCCTACCTCTAACTAGCTTAGTTCCTACGACCCTCCTCGGAGGATCGTAGGAAAAAGCAGGCACCTCGGCACCCTGAAACGGCGAACCGGCAGGGAGACCGAACTGACTGCTCTACGACCCTCCTCGGAGGATCGTATGGGGATGCTGACACCTCGGTGCCCTGAACGGTGAACGGCGAACCGGCAGGGAACAACCGAACTGGCAGCGCTGCGACCCTCCTCAGAGAGTCGCACCCCAGAGGGCGCCGAGGAGAAACGATTTCTCAAAACCGTCCCTACCCCGGAGGGGACCACCCTTAGAAGCCTGATAGCCTCGGCATCAGGTCTTCTTCTTTGCACTCTATGCCAGTTTCAGGAACATAGATTGGTGAGGAAGAAACCTCTGGAACGCCACTGAAAGATTTAGTTTTCTTGAAAGCGGAGCGTCCAGAAGAACAGACATTTTTATCTTTCTTTGTTTTTATATCAGAAAAACGTATACATATAAACATATATATATATATTCTCAAATATATTCTCGAATAGAGTCAATGCTGACATCCTCACATTCATCTATGTCCTTAAATACTTTACCCATCAGTACTGCCTAATAAAATTTATTTATTATTAAAGATGGCTGGTGGGTAACGTCGGGGTTAAAAATGATGACGCCGACTCGGGAGAGAGAAAGCTCGCAAGCGTCTCTATAATCCAAGGCACTGTCATACCATGATACTTAATACCCATTACATTACTCTAGTTAGACGTTTGGGTATTAAGTTACATATAAAATAAAAAACGGTTTATTCCACGATCTCGACACCTCAGTGTGGAGATAGGGAAAAACCAGTAGTCCCCGACGAGGAGGCTGAGATACAGAGTTTTCCTGTTTTTTTAGATATATTTCATCTAATAAACTCTTTTTATTTTCACTCTCATAATGTTCAGCTGTCCAGTAAATATTTAACTAGCAACAGCATTAGAAAAACCTCCTTTTAAAAGCTCCTCTTTATTCAACAGAGTTATGAGCTGCCTATTTATTGAAAAATCAAACATCTGCCTTTTTCTTCATATTTTTATTTGTTTTGTTCACTTTTTCTTAACAAAATACTAACGATACCAATTCCTCGGAACTGGAAATCGCAGCACACTGGATCTGCAGGTGAAAGCTGAGATAGGGCGGGGCCCGTCCCAACCCACGCTATCAGATCCGTTTTCGAACCCCAAAATGCGAGTCGCCGCCGTGTCTAGGCAACAGCGGGACCCGCGCGGGGAGCGCGAACCGAACCGTCCTCCTCAAAGAACGATCGGCGAGAGCGGAGCGTCTTTATAGATAGACTCATACAATGCTCACAATCAGCCCCCTCGAGGACTGACTGGGCATGCTCCACTCCCAAACAAGCAACACAAAGCTGATGTGTATCCCCACCCGTAATATAACGAGGGCAGGGAACGACACACCGTCTATAATCTTGCTTGCTCGCTATAATAATGATAGATATATTGGGCTTGACAGACAACAATAAATAGACAAGGACAGATATACAGAGAGCGCTTGCTGAAGGTACAGAAGCTGTCGCGGTCTGATTTCAGGGCTGCTTTATAGTTTCCTGTTCTATGACGTCACCTATGTCATAGTGGGCTTCCATTGGACTGATTTTACACGCGCTTCACGACGTAATCACGCAGAGCGTTCCCACCGCGTCTCAAACGCAGCTCGAGTTCCCTTGAAAGGGAAATAACATTCTGTCATTCAAAATCTGTATGATTTTTTGAATACACTTTATTTTGATAGTCCACTTTAGACATTCTAATAACTATAAGTAACTTTTCAACTAGGGTTGGGCCGATGGACGATATCATCGTCCATCGTGATGGCTGACAGACATCACGATGTTTAGCCGGCATCGCGATCCCCCCCCCCCCCGTTTCCATGGTGACGCTTCATGCTTGGTACGTGATTCACCACAGCCAAAATAGCACTGTATGAAAGATGAAGCGCTTTTGTTTATAAATATTAACAAACTTGCTTACCATGTCATCAACTATCTTCTATTCCGATTCTCAAATATGTGTAAGTGAGTTTGTTTTGTTGTTTAAAAAAACTTTTATAAATGATCTTGATCTGTAACGTGAGATGGGCGCCGTCATGTTTGTTTGTGCGCAGTTCAGAGATTCCTGTCTGTTGGATTTATTACAGCGCGTAAATTCATCAGTTTCTCCCGAAATACATGAAAGTGGCCGGTGAACTGGGAGAAAAATAGAGTTGACTTTATAGTTATTTACACTGTGTGTCTGATATGAATAAAAACCGTCGGCAAATATATTTGAATGGTTTGTTATTGCTGCTTCCATAGACACCATTGTGTATTTTACAAACTATAAATGTATTGTTTTGCTATAAATTATATGTATTTAAATGTCTGAAACCTAAAATAAACATTATGTGGTTAAAAACACTGAACAGTTGTGATAGCCTATGACAAGCGCTAAGCGCGTCCGTCTTTGGCTCAGCGCCAGCAATAGCGCAAACAGCAATAGCGCAGTTTGAATCTGGCAGTTGTCACGTCACTGTACATTCGCTCCTTAGTGGTCAGCTGCTGCAGATTTAGCTGAAATTGAAATTGCTGATGAGATATAGAGGAAAATATCTAGTGGAAAATGAGAATGTTACCCCCCCCCCCCCTCCCGATATCATCGTCCATCGCGATGTTTCACTGTAGACATCGTCTGATACCAAATTGGTAGACATCGCCCAACCCTATTTTCAACTACATGTCAACTAACTCTCATTAGAGTATTAGTAGGCTGTAGTAGACTGTGGTTAGGTGTTAGGGTTCGAGTTGGGAAAATAAGTTGACTTGTAGTTGCCAAGTTACTTATAGCAAAGTCCTTTTAGGCAAGTCATGCCACTCGGCCGCCATCTTGGCAACGCCTCTGGGCTGCTTTTTCAGACTAACAAGACTAGGCTCCTATCTAAATGAATGGGCAGAGAGTCAGAACTGCACTTTCACTGGTCACCGGGACATAAAAACTGCATGTATAGAAACAGCAGTAAAATATGATAAAAATCCCTGAAAAAGTTTGATGACTTTGCCCCAAAATAAGGTTTAAAACGCCTTTTTCCCCACAGGTTATACTTTTACTACGCATGCGCAGGTGTTCTCCCTCTCTGACGTGCGCGTGCTACACGGTTTGAGGCACAGTATGTGGGAGCTCTTGCTCGCTCGCTCTAGATTCCGGGAGATTTGAACTAATTTGCCACTATCAATATGGGGGAGACTCTTGGAACTTCCGGGAGACTTGGGATGTCTGATATTTACACAACGCACACATACACTGCATATCAAATCTGCAGCCTTTTCAAACAGTAACGTATTTTCCACTGTCGCAAACCTCAACTGGGCGCATGCGTCAGTGGAACCAGACGATAGGCTTAAATTTTTCCCGGCTTGACTGTTAAAAGCAGACGATTGGCTTTCCAGCGGGAGGGGCGGGACATGTGCATACAACCGCCATCTTTGGCGTTACGGGTTTTCCCTATATAGTTGTATTGAGGATTGAGGAAGTGGCATGTCTCTATTTAAATAGCCTCTGCTTATAGGCAGTAGAGTGTCTGTTGGGGGATCAACAAAATAAAGTGTTAGCAGATATTAAGCAGATAGTCTACTAATACTCCAATGACAGTTAGTTTACATGTAGCTGCAAAGTTACTTATAGTTAGTAGAATGTCTAAAGTGGACTATCGAAATAAAGTGTTACAGATTTTTTTTTTCCTGTAAATGATAGGAATTTCACTTTTGGGTTAACTTACCCTTTAAGTTTGTACAATGCACTTAAAATCTGATAACTAGCATAAAAAAAAAACAAAAAAAAACTAAAACCAGCTCTGTTATCAGAAAGGCACAAGGAATTGATGTGATGAAACTAGCCATAAAGTAGTGTTTACACAGCGCTCCCTCCAGCCCACAGGGATTGCATCACTAACACATAAGCAGACGCTCATCCATCTAGAAAAGCAGCTCCACCTCTTTCTGTATGTGTGCAGTTTCCTGCGCTTCAGTTTGTGAGATGTGCTGTCATTGATGTCAGAGCTGTAATTAGGAGGAGTCGACAGCTGGCGAAGGAGACCGTAATCATCCATGACTCGCTGCACATTTAACACTTTTGTTTTGGGTTAGTTAGCACATGACATTTGGAAAGCGAGCCGGACCACCTCCTAAACATACAGAGTCAGCATTAACGCCAGCATGATGAAATACCACGGCAAGACTCAGCAATAGTGTGAAATAAAACCTGTTAAATGACACCAAGAAGTGAGACATCTCTAATGATGTTGGGTTTGGGTTTCTGAAGCACTCGAGCACTTCTGAGGGAACGTTGGGCCGCATGACAAGCAAACGCACTTCATCTGGACTGTGAACGCTGATCGCAGGATTCAAAAAGAAACCGAATGACTTAAATCAATATGAAATGGCATTCATAACCCATTTGACCCCTGCAATCTGACATATTTCAGAGTGAAACTGACTATTCAACCAGAGAAAATTGAAGGCCGAGACTTTATTTAAATTTAATCCATTGGGACCTGATAAGACTGTGAAAAGTGTCTCTATATGGCTGGATGTTGGAGGGGAGAAAAACTTAATAACTTAACACCAAATCAGCATATTTGAATGATTTCTAAAGGATCATGTGACACTGAAGACTGGAGTAGTGATGCTGAAAATTCAGCTTTGATCACAGGAATAAATTACATCTTACAATATATTTACATAGAAAACACTTATTTAAAATTTTAATAATATGTCACATTTGTTACTATATTTTTGAACAAATGAATGCAGCCTTGGTGAGACTCTTTCAAAAAGATCTTTAATTATTTTTTAATGTTAGTGTATTTGAAAGGGAAAGACATTAATTAAAAAATGCTTTGATTAATTAATACATAAAAAAATAAATATTAGTTGAAAATTTTTGATTAGATGAAAAATTAGAAAAGAATTAAAAAATGAGTGCCTGAAATAAAATGTTTAAAGTCGGCATGAAACAGAAGTTGGCAAAAGTAGGGCGGGGCTTGATTTCATCTGTAGGGTATTGATTGGATGATTGGATGGTTGTGGTTTGCTATTGGTGGATCCTCGTCATCAGAGAAGAGAAGAGATGAAGTTATTCTGATTCAAGATTACCAGGAACATGAATTTAACACAATACTGATGTGCACCGATAACTCCTTTATAATAAACTTGGCGATATTCCATGAAAAAGGGCAATTTTGATATGACTTAAAGGTGAAGTAAAAACATTAAAAAACCTACACAAAGCACTTAAATGACTAAAACTTAAAATAAAATTAAGATGAAAACAGAAATAAAATAAAAGCTGATTTAAAATATTGACAAATACTAGAATAACACTCATTCCTACAGCTGCCATATTGAGCAGTGCGATTTCTCCATTAATTTGTCTACGCATGGAGCATCTCCTCTTTCTTATTCTGTTCCTGGTAAAATGCAAGACATTAGTCAAATCAAGCTGCTTTTGTGCTGAGATTCCCCTGTGGTGTTATAATCTGTGGTGTTCACATCACCGTCTGCCAGCCCTCCTGCCCACATGACATGACATGTGACGTGTGTTTCCATCAGGAACCCCCCCGTCACCTGTGATAGAGAGAGGACCCAGGACAACATCTCTAGTCATGCTTTATTTTAAAGGGACATGCTGTGGATTGTATCACGAGTGCCGCATCAGAAGACCTGGTAAAACATGTATAACTATCAGGGTTTGAAATTAACTTTTTCACTCACTGGCCAATTTGTCTACAACATTTTTAAGGTACCGGCCATTCAGAACTAGCCAATAAGAAAATTAAATAAATAAATAAAATAAACCCCAGCAACATTAATTTTAGGTGGACAGATCAATACAGTACAAACCTGTGGTCTCAGGATAAGACAGGGTCTGCTAAAATTGTAGGATGTTGGAAAATAACAATGTCTTTTTTGTTAACCACATGCTCAAATGTTAGTTACCCCAGGCAAGTATTGCCACATTATTACGTTTCTTTAATCTTGCTTCAATGCAAATGAACAAGCGTGCCGTTATTTGTTGAGTAGTGACGTAGTTCAAGTAAGCTGGATATGCGCAGATTCTGCGCAATACGCTGTATTTACACAAACACAAGCTTACACAAACTTCCACAGCAGAGTGAGTACACATAATAAGCAGCCCGCCACATTGGCTAGTGATTTGACAGCGTATTTTTACTCGCATTTGGCAGGTGTGAATTTCAAACCCTGATAGCTATCAAGATATATGTTTATAATAAGAGCTTTTCAAGGCCAGTCTTTTGACATTTTAGGGACACAGAAGCTCTGCTCCAAACCTAAAACAGATAGTCTAGAAAAAAAGTCAGGTAAGTGACTGATTTGGGACGCTCTACTCAGGCAGTACGTCATAACGGCAACACAAATATCACACGGGAGACTCGACTTATCATTGGTTACAATAGAGCAGGGCTACTCAAATAAAGCTCCAAGAGGTCCGGTCATATTTCCATCCCAGTGGAGGTTATACGTTTCCATCGGGCAGCCATAGTACTTCGTAAAAGAAAAAATCCTAAACACTCAAAATAGTCATCAAAGATGAGAATCTTGGGCCCCGAGAGCCAAAGCAGTGATGTCTAAGAATTGTTACCAATATTTACCAAAAAAAAGTACATATTTCTCCCAACTGGCTATTATTATTATTTACATTAAACCCTATGTGTATGGCAAATACTGGGGTTGCAGGGTTTACACCTTAAAGGAACACACCACCGTTTTTTGAAATAGGGGTTATTCACCGTCTCCCCTACATTTAGATAAGATAGGTGGCCAAACGCATTTTTGTCTCAGTGCATGCATTGTCTTAGTCTGGCTGCGCCACCGCTAGCTTAGCTTAGCATAATGAATGGGATCCTTTGTTGCCATAGCATGTCATGAGTAAAAGTGATAAAAAAAAATACAAAAAAATCTAATTACTTCTTGTGGCCTGCGTATTCACAACGAGTACAAAAAGCAATGCAGATTAAGACTAGGTGATTTCCTAGGCAGAGATTGACTTTGACTATATTGGGGTGAAGCACAGGCGAAGCACTGCTATTTGGGCGCAGAGATATCACGCAACACCTGAAATCCCCCAACTTCCGTCAACATACCGGCGTGACCTGCACCGAGTATCTTCGCTTTTGGATTGTGTTGAGTTTGAGAAGTTACAGCTACAGTTAGGCCGTGTGTCCACCAAAGCGTTTTTAGCCAGCTGAAAACACTGGACGCTCAGCTAAAAACGCCTAGCTGTGGGCGCTTGAGAGCATTTTGGCAGCGCTGCGTTTTTTCAGTTGAGACGATTCGTTGCTATGATACAGAATATCCACAGCACAGTTTACTTGTAACTGATTTCGCAGATAATTTGTTTCATACTACAAATTTATTTTTCATCCATTTTGTTCGGTTAGCTCTGCTAGTTGATGTCGTTGTACAGAAAGAATATTGTGACAGTTGGTCGGTGTGATATTTGTCCCGCCCCTCCTCCACTGTGATTGGACGGCTGGGTAAAAGATGAGCGCAGCATTTTACCCAAAGTTGAACATTTTTCAACTCTCGGCGACCAGTAAAAAACGCCGGGCGCTCAGCGCTTGAGCGTTAAATACACGCTCAGCCCCTCGTTACGCTCATGGCGCGGCGCTCCCATTGAAAACAATTTGGAATTTTACGCCAGCTGCGTGAAAAAACGCTTTGGTGGACACACGGCCTTACAGCAAACATGGTAATTGCCTACATAGCAAAAGGTTGTGAGAACAAGCAAAGGACATACACGAATGTAATATTTCACAGAATTACATCGAATGTGGAACTGAGAAATCAATGGCTAGCTGCTCTGGATATCTGTACTTCAACACCTCTCTACAAAATTAACCAGTATCATGTTTGCGAAGAGCATTGAAGCGTCCATTGTAGCGCTTTGCATTAAAATGCTCCATTCGCTGTGACGTGTTCGTGACCTGTTCACTCTTTGAAGGTCTAATGCAGTGAGATTGGATGAGCTGGAAACTGATTGATGGATCTGAGCGGACGCTCTCAGTGTTCTGATGGTGTCTGCGAGGCTCAAAGTTTACACTTTTGGGGGAGATAAACCCATGAATGGCATTTTAATAGTAGTCATCGAAACAAATGCAATGATTAGATGAAATTATTTTGATCCTGAGACTTCCACAGAAGATATATACACATACATTTTTCAATATTTCTACCACTTCTATTATTGATTGACATCAGGATGTGAAGAGAGTTTCAACCAGTAACAAAAAATGTTTATGAAAAACATTGCCTATCCTTGCTTTAATGAGCAAGTCAGTGGGTGATAATTAGTAATTTTTCTCATGCGTAGTTAATTCTGATTGTCTTGTAATGAAGATGAAGGATTTGAAACTGTGACCCCTGCAGGGCCAGACAGAAAGAGCTCTAATCAGATACAGACTATTTCTGTCTTTTATTACTGCTGGAAACAGTGTTTTCAACATTTGATGTGATTTGATTGATATAATTAACACCGACTAACAAAAATTGGTGCATTTGATAGATGGCTTGATTGACAGAAGCACACAACCATTTGTTTTTAAACATTCAACCCTTAGAAATTCACTTTGTCAATCACAGTTTCTGCCATGCATATGTCAAATACTATAATTACTACAGTTACTATTATAAAACACTTCAAACACATCTACAAAATTGTTATCCTGCTAATATTCCCCATTTTTACAAAAATAATCAGTGCGTGATATGTACAGTATCGCCTATGATAATATATTAATTGCTCTTTAGATGATGTGGAAGCTTACATTATCGAGTATGTCACTTTTCAAAAACAAACAAAAACATCTTGGTAGTGCTCGCTCTCACTACGTGATGCAGATTAATGCAGTTAGAATGAGACGGAATTCAATATATGAGGGAAAAATGCCCTGTATGAGGTTTAGTCATATATTTCTATACGATAGAGTTAAATAAAATCACACAAGCAAGAACACGTGTTTTCCCCAATATCAGCACATTTGCAAATTTAATATTGATTCTATAGAACTGTTCAGTAAGTCAAAAAGGTCGCTGTACTCTGCTAAGGGGTAATTAAATGTACCAAATCATGAAAAAAAAAATCATTATGCTTTATTTTAAAATTAAACATAATTTTTATCAACTTTGATAATTGCCTTAATCTTTTAAACAACTGAAAAGATAGTGATGAAACGTCTCGGTTACGTATGTAACCCTCGTTCCCTGAGTAGGGAACAGAGACGTTACATCGGATGACGACGAATGGGGTTTCGCTTAGAAAGCCTATCAGCTTCGAGTATTACAAAACGAGCCTATGGCAAAGAAATGCCATGGGTCTGCGGAATTTGCATGACGTAACTCCGCCCCACCTCGTGGGTATAAAAGGAGGAAGTCCGCAACAGCAGTTTATGTTTCTTCGCTGAGGAGCCAAGACTGAGCTCAGGTGATCCCCGCGGTACAGCGGAAAGTGGCAGGCAGACGTAACGTCTCCGTTCCCTACTCAGGGAACGAGGGTTACATACGTAACCGAGACGTTCCCTTTCGTTGTCACGCCGAGTTACGTCGGATGACGACGAATGGGGTTACCAGTCTAATCACGCCACCTTCTCAGCTGTCTTCCAGTGCCCTGCGTAAATCGAGGTCCCTGTAATAGAAGGAGGAAGGACTAAATTTAACACAGGAATACCAAGGTACACTGGGAAGCATATCCCAAGCTAGGGGAAGTATGCAATTAATGCCAACCCAGAGGGGGGGGGGGACTTAGAGAATACACATATGACCCGAAGGAAACATATGGAGAACACTGGGGTGTCCAGCTGCAGGTGGAATATTTCAACCCCAGGGGTGGCAAGGTGGCTTGCCAAGGGAAAGACACATGCTCAGAGAGGCTTACAGTGGAAATACACATGTGGGGGTCACTCAGGGGAGGGACCATGCACACGGGAGGCACCTAGCCGACGCGCAGGCAAGAGACACTGGCGCCGACGTCAGGAGTGCTGGAGGAACGCAGGGCTTTCGGGAAGCTCACCTGAGGAGAATATCGCACGTATCCAGTCCGTGGAGTGGAATGGCGAGCAAGCGAAGACACCTGAGCGGGTCCGGTACTAGCTAGTTGAAGCGAGTACATGGAAGGACACTGGCTCCACTCGGAGATTATAGAATCTGGCGAATGTGTTAGGTGTCGCCCAGCCTGCAGCTCTGCAGATGTCTGTTAGCGAGGCGCCATGCGCTAGAGCCCAAGAGGATGCCACACTCCGGGTGGAGTGGGCCGTCACACCAAGGGGGCACGGTCGGCCTTGCTGCTGGTATGCCAAAGCAATGGCGTCCACATCCAGTGAGACAAACTTTGCTTGGAGAGAGCCTTTCCCTTCAGCTTCCCACCATAACAGACAAAGAGCTGGTCTGAGGTCCTGAAACACTGCGTCCTGTCTACATAGGCGTGAAGAGCGCGTACTGGACAGAGCAGTGCCAAGGCTGGGTCTGCCTCCTCCGGGGGCAGCGCTTGCAGGTTCACCACCTGGTCCCGAAAGGGAGTGGTAGGAACCTTGGGCACGTATCCGTGGATAGCATTCACATAGCATTCCAGGCACGCTTCGTCGACGGAGAATGCGTGCAGGTCCCCTACCCTCTTGATGGAGGCCAGTGCAACCAGGAGCGCTGTCTTCATTGACAGGAACTTAAGCTCAACTGATTGCAGGGGCTCAAAGGGAGCACTCTTCAGGGCAGTTAGAACCAATGAGAGGTCCCAAGAGGGAACGAGAGGAGGACGAGGAGGATTTAGTCTCCTCGCTCCTCTCAGGAACCTGATGACCAGGTCGTGCTTCCCTACCGACTTACCTTCGACGGGGTCATGATGTGCGGCAATGGCGGCAACATAGACCTTAAGGGTGGAGGGAGACAGCCTTCGCTCCAACCCTTGCTGAAGGAAGGAAAGCAAAACGCTGATCGAGCATCTCCGGGGGTCTTCTCGGTGAGAAGAGCACCAGTCGACGAAGAGGTTCCACTTCAACGCATAGACGTGTCTCGTGGACGACGCTCTAGCGGAAGTGATGGTAGCCGCCACCGCTGGTGGAAGGGTACTCAAACCTACCTCGAGCCGTCCAGGAACCACACGTGGAGGCTCCAGAGATCGGGGCGAGGGTGCCCCGTCCCTGAGAAAGAAGGTCCTTCCTCAGAGGAATGGGCCAGGGAGGTGCTGTCGCGAGGAGTGCAAGTTCGGAGAACCAGGTCCGGCCGGGCCAATACGGCGCGACCAAAATGACCTGCTCCTCGTCCTCCCTGACCTTGCGCAAGGTCTGCGCAAGAAGGCTCACTGGGGGAAACGCATATTTGCGGCCCGGCGGCCAGCTGTGCGCCAGTGCATCCGTGCCGAGCGTGCCCTCGGTCAGGGAAAAATACAGGGCGCAATGGGTCGAGTCGTGAGAGGCAAACAGATCTATCTGTGCGTCCCCGAACTGGTCCCAAATCAGCTGAAACCGACTGGGGATGGAGTCGCCATTCTCCAGGGAGGGCTGAAGCCGTGAGAGCTCGTCGGCTGCACAGTTCAGGGCTCCGGGAATGAAAATGGCTCGAAGCGACCTCAGATGCTTCTAACTCCATAGGAGGAGGTGGCGGGCGAGTTGTGACATACGGCGGGAGCGTAGACCACCTTGATGGTTGATGTACGCTACAGTAGCGGTATTGTCTGAGCGGACTAGTACGTGTTGACCCCTGAGCAACGCCCGGAAGCGGTGCAGGGCAAGGCGTACTGCCAACAACTCGAGGCAATTGACATGCCATAGCCGCTGGGGTCCTGTCCAGGAGCCCGCAGCAGCATGTCCATTGCACATGGCGCCCCAGCCCGTGGTGGAGGCATCTGTGGAGCTCGTTCCAGGGGGACACCCGCCCTGAAAAAACTGAGGTTCGACCACGGGGTGAGGAACTGACGGCAGGTCGGAGTAACTGGTACTCGGAGCGTGCCTTGTTGCCATGCCCACCTCGGGACTCGGTTGCGAAGCCAAAGCTGAAGCGGTCTCATATGAAGCAATCCGAGCGGCGTGACCGCGGCTGCAGATGCCATATGCCCCAGGAGCCTCTAAAAATGTTTCAGTTGAACCGCACTCTTGCTCTTGAGATGTCTCAGGCAAGTCAGCAGTGACTGCGCGCGCTCGCTCGTAAGCTGCGCGGACATGGCGACCGAGTCGATGTCCATACCGAGAAAAGAGATCCTCTGCACGGGGCAAAGTTTGCTCTTCTCCCAGTTGACCCGAAGGCCCAGACGAGCTAGGTGCCGGAGCACTAGGTCCCTGTGTTCGCAAACCTGATCTCGAGAGTGAGCTAGGATCAGCCAGTCGTCGATATAACTCAGGATGCGAACCCCGTGTTCCCGAAGGGGAACAAGGGCAGCCTCGACGACCTTCGTGAAGGTGCGAGGAGACAGGGCTAGCCCGAAAGGGAGAACCGCGTACTGGTATGCCTGCCCCTCGAAAGCAAACCGTAGGAACGGTCTGTGTCGAGGAAGAATGGAGACATGAAAGTAGGCGTCCTTCAGGTCGATCGCTGCAAACCAATCCTGGGGCCGCACGCATTCGAGAACGCGTTTGGCGGTGAGCATCTTGAACGGCAGCCTGTGAAGGGAGCGGTTCAGCACGCGCAAGTCCAGGATTGGCCGTAACCCACCGGTTTTCTTGGGGACAATGAAGTAGGGGCTGTAGAACCCGGACCTCATCTCGGCTGGAGGGACAGTCTCGATTGCACCCTTCGCCAGCAGGGTGGCAATCTCTGCTCTCATGACGGGGGCATTGCCACCGACCAAAGAGGAGCGGACTCCCCTGAAGCGGGGAGGAGACCGTGCGAACTGAATCGCAAGCCGAGCCTGACGGAGCGCGCGATCCAGCGGGACAGACGGGGAAGCTCAAGCCAGGCTCCCAGGAACTGAACCGGCGGGATCACGCGACGACAGGCGTCCCCCCGGAGGGGCAGCGAAGCGGAGTAACTGGCCCAGACGTGGATGGCATAGCGGCCCGGTGTGGGGGCACAGTTAGCAACCGCGCCCTGGCAGAGGGGGCCAGGGGAGGACCAGGCTGGTCGTCCCGCGGGGGCCTGCTCTGCCAGGGGTCTGGCGACAGAGGGGGACAGGGGCGAAGCGGTCCGTGGACGGCACGCCGTGTCAACGACCTCTGGGACAGAGGGGGACGAGGAGAGCACGGCTAGAGGGCGGCGCTCTGTGTCGTCCGAGAACTCTGTGTGCTCAGAGACGGGAGAGTCAGTTCTTTGCGAATAAGGATTCTTCCCCGGCCCTCCACCGGGGAAAGGAGTGGTCCTGCTCCCAACTCCTGGAAAGAACTGAGTCCCATCTCTGAGGAGCCCCTCTCAAGAGCGCCACCTAACCCGGCGCGTAGCGGGGGGAAGGGCTAGAGAGGGCTGTGGCGTCCGCCCGCGGCCCCCAGAGCCGGCCCGGGTGAACGGGCAGGGTGGGAGCCGCGGGAGGGCGCCCTTGGCGGTGGGCAGACCGAGGGATCTGAGCGGACGGCGGGGCCGTCGGGACAGAATCAACGTCAGTCTGCTCATGGACGGCTGAGAGCTGTTGGGCCAGCCCTCAACCGCACCGCCGAAGAGGCCGACCTGGGATGTGGGAATGTCGGACAGACGGGTCCGCGCGACATCCAGCACATCAAACAGGTATGGCCACCGAATGGTGAGCATCACCCGACCCAGGGAGCGTACGACCACTTTCGTCGCTCGGAGAGCAAGGTTAGTGGCGGCGGGCAGCTCAGTGAAGAGCCCTGGGTCAGTCCCGCCCTCGTGCAGGTCCATGAGCATCTGGGTCAGGTAGACCAGCAGAATGACCGTGGCACGCAGTGAGGCGGCCGCCAGTCCCGTGGCGCTATAGGATCTCGCCACAAGCGTAGACGAAAAACTACAGGCCACGGACGGGTGCTTAGGATTGCGCCGAGAAGAAGCACTCTGAGGACACATAGCATCGCAACAGAGCGTTCAGCCGGGGGAACCCCAGTGTACCCACGGGCAGCGGCCCCATCGAGGGGAGGAAAGGCGGATGAGATCAGCGAATGGCCCCTGATCTTATCATGCACGTCCGGGAAGAACGGTATTGGGGTTTGCCGTGGACGAGGGTCGGCGGCCTCACCCAAAAACCAATCGTCCCGGGAAAGCATGGCCGTCATCTCCGGATCAGACTCGACGAGTCGTCACTTCCAGGAAAATCAAACCCACCTAGTGAAGCTGCTACAAACATAATATCATCCTCTGTAGCTTCAAATGAAACACACGGGCCACCAGAGGGTAGACCCGTGGGAATCACCTGTTCACTAGCGGGCACCGTCATTGAAGAGGGGGGCTGGGGTCGCGGACACATAGTCGGCGCCTTGTTCCAGACCGAAACCCTCAGGTCACCCTGGCCACCAGCCGAAGATCGGGGGGTGGATGAGGGGACTCTCACTCATGTGAGTTCACCGAGTCTCGACCTTAATGACGCGATGATCATGTTTCCATGGAGAAAACATGAGTCATCCACGAGCGCTGCTCTAGCATGACAAGCCCAAACATACTAGACAACGCTCGTGCCCATCAGAGTCCGATACCAAGCTGCCGCACCATTCATTTTTTTTTTTTTTTTTTTTAAATGCACGGGCGAGCCGTCTTTAAAAAGACGTGCCGCGTGCAAGCTCTTTTAGTGAGAGAAAACTCAAGTGTTGAAGCACCCGGGGAGACACGCACCGACTGGCAGACCACTGCAACAGATCAGCAGGAAGCACGCGCTCGCCGTAGATCGCCGTCACACCAACACTCGAGGTACTCGTTTGTAAAGCTGACAATTCAGAGATGGCTTGTGGAGAGAAGAATACACTTGGCTCCGAAGCGAAAACATAAACTGCTGTTGCGGACTTCCTCCTTTTATACCCACGAGGTGGGGCAGAGTTACGTCATGCAAATTCCGCAGACCCATGGCATTTCTTTGCCATAGGCTCGTTTTGTAATACTCGAAGCTGATAGGCTTTCTAAGCGAAACCCCATTCGTCGTCATCCGAAGTAACTCGGAGTGACAACGAAAGGGAACTACATTTTACAAAAATCACCTAAACAGCTCATCTAATGCCAAAATCAGTCAAGAATGTAAAATTATTGAAAATATTCAAATCAGGGATGTCAGAATCAGAATGCGTAGTTTGTGCATAAAAAATGTCCGTCAAAATATAACATACAACATGTTGAGAGATGTTCACTAACCAATGATGTTTAAGGTCAACTATTTACAAATACTACTGCAGTCTTTTTAAAATTTTAAATAGCTTTATTCAATGTGTTTCTTTGTAATTAATTGGGAAATTTACAAGCAATTCTTGAGTGAAAATTGTTTCTACACCAATTTTTTTAAGCTTGTCCACAACAGGCCTAAACCAGCCAACATACCAGTGTAACAGAGGCAATCTAGTAAGATCTGTGCAGGTAAACCTCACTCCCCTGATCTCAAGAGGTGCACTAGCGACTGACACTAGAGCCTGCAATCTTTAACGTCCTTCTTAGCGTGCCCATTTCCCATGACAGAAATGGCGGTTTGAATCCCGCTCGGAGCAATGAGAGGATAACCGGAGGGGTTACATTGGTGCCGTGACCCGGATGGGAGTGAGGTTTAGGGGTGAGTGTAACGGAGGCCATCAAGTAAAGAGCTGTGCAAGTTATCCTCACTCTCCTGATCTCAAGAGAGCCACGCTAGCGACTAACGCTAGAGGCTGCGGTCTTTAGCATCCTTGTTGGCACGCACACCTCTCATGAGGTTACATTGGTGCCGTGACCTGGATGGGAGTGAGGTTTAGGGGTAAATGTAACGGAGGCCAGCTAGTAAAGAGCTGTGCAGGTAAACTTCACTCTCCTGATCTCAAGAGAGGTAAGCTGGTGACTAAATCTAGAGCCTACGGTCTTGTTAGTGTGGCCACCTTCTATGCTGGAAATAGCGGTTCAAATCCTGTTCGTCGTGGTGCAATCAGAACTAAATCGTTATCGATAGAATCCCAGAAAATGTTAAGATTTTTTTTGTCAGTTTCTCACATCCCTGATCCGTTCCCAATAATCTGTTTCTCCTCAAGATCTCTTCATACTCGCACAGAACGACTGTGAGAGACTTGAGCTTTTATCTGCTCGAGCTCTCGGGGTGATGTGAGGATGTGAAGGGTTGATTATGGATACAGCGGCGGATCTAGGCCGCTTGAGATTTGATAGGAACAGTTCAAGTTCAGAGATAAGGAGTGTGGACACACACGCAGCCACAGATAAACTACTGCACCACACACAGGAATAAAATCACCCAGCTGCCCTTTCACCAACACAAAATGAGCCAGGAGAGACATAAATCTACAAACTTTAAAACACTTTAAAAGGTCTGTTGAGTTTTCTTTAGCGTTGGTGACATTTTTGAGTTCAAATATCCTGCTATTTGAGGAATAATAAATAGTAAAGAGGAGGTTTCTTTTCTGATACTGAAGGGGTTTATTTTGCAATAAACACCAGCTGACAGTATACTTTCATGGCAATTACTTAATGTATTCAAAAGAACAGTGTTTACAAGATTAGCTGTATAATCCTGTCAAATATGTTCAGGTACAAGCAGCAATGCTCCTACATGTGATGCATAAATTTACTATTTATGTATTTGAATTGCATATTACATTTACATGCATTTGGATTACAGTTTTAACATAAAAAACAAAATAACTTGATGTGATGCATATTTGTCCATCCTAAATCATTGAAATGGGTAAAGAAAATTGGTAAGAGAAGAGGCCCTCAAAAAATCATAACATATTTTATTATTAACTATTTGAATCTATTAAACTATTTTAAATCTATTTGATTTTATTTAAATAATGATATTTTCAAAATACATTTATTCAAATAGCTTAGAAGCAGCATAAATGTTCATTGTGAAAAAAAAAAAACACATTTATTCAGTTAAAAAGTATATATAATTCAGTGATGAAACTCTAGAGGGCGCTGGCTGATGGTCCATTACATGCAATCTGCAAAATAAATCACATCATTACCGCATGGCACAAGCTGATTGGCTTCTCCTGATCCTGCAGAGATGCTCGCTCAACATTTAAATAGTCTGGTTCAGTGTTTGCTGTAAGCTAGTCCTGCAACGCCCTATCTGAGTTCCTCTGAACCCCTCCACCTCCCCAGCTCCACCTGCCTAGATCTGCTGCGGGATTTATGTGTGTGTATTCATGCAGCAGCAGCGTCAGCATCTTACATGCTCACAGCAGCGTCTCTGTGTGTCTGTTAGCAGTAGCAAGCCCACACTTTCTCTCCAGCATCAGCAATAATCAACAGCAGCAGCAGCAGCAGATCTAGTCTGGCAAGACCAAATACATTAACACTGCTATATTCAATAACATGCTAAAACTATTCTGAGAGTTGTCATGATTGAAATGTGGTTAAAATAATGTTAGCTGTGGAACAAGCAATATTCAATTAGTTAAAATGTAATGAGATTAAAACAAATTGTATGTATTGATGATAAATATATAAACACATTCAGTTTATTAATACTGTTAGAGACATTTTACCCGTTTCATTTATGTATGATGGACAAAAACTGCATCATATTGCATACTGCATCAAACAAGTTTATTTGTTTGTTAAAATGGTGTGTGGAAATTTTATATGCAATTCAGATACATAAATCTTAAATTTAGGCATAAATATATTGAGTCCAGCATGTATACACTATATAAAACATCTTGTTCATCTTGTACAGCCTGTATAACTACTAGTTTGTGTTCTGCTCTGGCAGTATTTGTGTCTAATGGAGCTGAATGTCCACAGTGTTGCAGTGAAAGGACTGAACATAACAAGTAAAACCCGACACAAAGAAAATGGACCCTCAGATTTAGAGTCTTGGCGGCGCAGCAGGAAAGCTTTTAGCCACAATATCAATCAAATCCCAGATTACTCATATTTATGAGGATTTGAGCACTTCACTCTGAGAGAACCGCATGTCTCTGGATGTTTCCTCATCTCTCACCAGCATACATAAGAGCAAGTCAACACACATTACTAAAACTTCACTAATGCATGTTTGACACGTTATTCATAGATAATATTGCACTAAACTTGACAGATAACTGACCAGTAAACCTCATACTATTGTACCAGTCATTTTGAAATTTACCAGAACTGGAGAAATGTTGAGAAACTAATAGTAAACTTAACATAAAAGATAAAACTCAACACATATGGTGTTGTTAAAGGAATATGACAGATATTTTACTAGTAAATGTCACACATACAGGTCCTTCTCAAAAAATTAGCATATTGTGATAAAGTTAATTATTTTCCATAATGTAATGATAAAAATTAAACTTTCATATATTTTAGATTCATTGCACACCAACTGAAATATTTCAGGTCTTTTATTGTTTTAATACTGATGATTTTGGCATACAGCTCATGAAAACGTCTACGGTTACGTATGTAACCCTCGTTCCCTGAGTAGGGAACGGAGACGTTACGTCGGATGACGACGAATGGGGTTTCGCTTAGAAAGCCTATCAACTTCGAGTATTACAAAACGAGCCAATGGCAAAGAAATGCCATGGGTCTGCGGAATTTGCATGACGTAACTCCGCCCCACCTCGTGGGTATAAAAGGAGGAAGTCTGCAACAGCAGTTTATGTTTCTTCGCTGAGGAGCCAAGACTGGGCTCAGGCGATCCCCGCGGTACAGCGGAAAGTGGCAGGCAGACGTAACGTCTCCGTTCCCTACTCAGGGAACGAGGGTTACATACGTAACCGTAGACGTTCCCTTTCGTATGCACACCGGAAGGTAGCAGCTGTGACGAGCCCTCACTTCCAGAAGAATCAAACCCACCTAGTGATGCTGCAACAGACATGGCATCATCCTCTGTAGCTTCAACCGAAACACGCGGGCCACCAGAGGGTAGACCCGCGGGAATCGGCCGCTCGCTAGCGGGCACCGTCATTGAAGAGGGGGGCTGGGGTCGCGGACACATAGTCGGCGCCTTGTTCCAGACCGTCACCCTCAGGTCACCCTGGGCACCAGCCGCAGGGCGGGGGGTGGATGAGGGGACTCTCACTCTTGCGAGTTCACCGAGTCTCGACCGTAATGACGCGATGGTCATGTTCCCACAGAGAGAACATGAGTCATCCACGAGCGCTGCTCTAGCATGATCAATGCCCAAACATACTATGCAACGCTCGTGCCCATCAGAGTCCGATACCAAGCTGCCGCAACCAGAAGTACACGGGCGAGGCATCTTTAAAAAGACGTGCCGCGTGTAAGCTCTTTTAGTGAGAAAACTCAAGTGTTGAAGCACCCGGGGAGAAACGCGCCGACTGGCAGATCACTGCAGCAGATCAGCAGGACGCACGCTCTCGCCGTAGATCGCCGTCACACCAACACTCGAGGCACTCGTTCGTGAAGCTGACAATTCACAGATGGCTTGTGGAGAGAAGAATAAACTTGGCTCCGAAGCAAAAACATAAATTTCTGTTGCAGACTTCCTCCTTTTATACCCACGAGGTGGGGCGGAGTTACGTCATGCAAATTCCGCAGACCCATGGCATTTCTTTGCCATTGGCTCGTTTTGTAATACTCGAAGTTGATAGGCTTTCTAAGCGAAACCCCATTCGTCGTCATCCGACGTAACTCGGAGTGACAACGAAAGGGAACCCAAAATTAGAATCTCAAAAAATTAGCATATCATGAAAATGGTCTCTAAACGAGCTATTAACCTAATCATCTGAATCAACTAATTAACTCTAAACACCTGCAAAAGATTCCTGAGGCTTTTAAAAACTCCCAGCCTGTTTCATTACTCAAAACCGCAATCATGGGTAAGACTGCCGACCTGACTGCTGTCCAGAAGGCCATCATTGACACCCTCAAGCAAGAGGGTAAGACACAGAAAGAAATTTCTGCACAAATAGGCTGTTCCCAGAGTGCTGTATCAAGGCACCTCAGTGGGAAGTCTGTGGGAAGGAAAAAGTGTGGCAAAAAACGCTGAACAACGAGAAGAGGTGACCGGACCCTGAGGAAGATTGTGGAGAAGGACCGATTCCAGACCTTGGGGGACCTGCGGAAGCAGTGGACTGAGTCTGGAGTAGAAACATCCAGAGCCACCGTGCACAGGCGTGTGCAGGAAATGGGCTACAGGTGCCGCATTCCCCAGGTCAAGCCACTTTTGAACCAGAAACAGCGGCAGAAGCGCCTGACCTGGGCTACAGAGAAGCAGCACTGGACTGTTGCTCAGTGGTCCAAAGTACTTTTTTCGGATGAAAGCAAATTTTGCATGTCATTCGGAAATCAAGGTGCCAGAGTCTGGAGGAAGACTGGGGAGAAGGAAATGCCAAAATGCCTGAAGTCCAGTGTCAAGTACCCACAGTCAGTGATGGTCTGGTGTGCCATGTCAGCTGCTGGTGTTGGTCCACTGTGTTTTATCAAGGGCAGGGTCAATGCAGCTAGCTATCAGGAGATTTTGGAGCACTTCATGCTTCCATCTGATTTCATTTTTCAGCACGACCTGGCACCTGCTCACAGTGCCAAAACCACTGGTAAATGGTTTACTGACCATGGTATTACTGTGCTCAATTGGCCTGCCAACTCTCCTGACCTGAACCCCATAGAGAATCTGTGGGATATTGTGAAGAGAAAGTTGAGAGACGCAAGACCCAACACTCTGGATGAGCTTAAGGCCGCTATCGAAGCATCCTGGGCCTCCATAACACCTCAGCAGTGCCACAGGCTGATTGCCTCCATGCCACGCCGCATTGAAGCAGTCATTTCTGCAAAAGGATTCCCGACCAAGTATTGAGTGCATAACTGAACATAATTATTTGAAGGTTGACTTTTTTTTTTTTGTATTAAAAACACTTATTTTATTGGTCGGATGAAATATGCTAATTTTTTGAGATAGGAATTTTGGATTTTCATGAGCTGTATGCCAAAATCATCAGTATTAAAACAATAAAAGACCTGAAATATTTCAGTTGGTATGCAATGAATCTAAAATATATGAAAGTTTAATTTTTATCATTACATTATGGAAAATAATGAACTTTATCACAATATGCTAATTTTTTGAGAAGGACCTGTACCATTATAGGCCTACTAGTGAAGATGCACTACCAGTAAACTTGACTTATGTGGTTGAATCTTGTAAACTTGACTAATACTGTTGTAGAAATTTATCAGCACATCTAAAAGATACTGGACCACTAAACTTGACATATACAGATGAACAAAAATTACAGATACTGTATCAGCAAAACTTTGATTACAATACTATTATATTACTATACTAATATTACATTACTAATTATATTACAAATTATGCTGCAAGTAAACCAGATAAACTTAATGCATACTGTTGAAGCAAAATGGCAGATACTGTACCAGTAAACTTCACACATTCTAATATAGTAGACTACCAGTGAACTCAAAAGATGCTTTACCAGTAAACTTGACTTATACTGTTATAATACACTTAACTAATACTGCAATAAACTACCAGTAAACCTGAGAGATAACATCACTAAACTTAACTGTTTTCTCCAGAGCGGCTATATATAAAGGAATTAAATTAATAACTTTTTTTTTTATATCAAATGAACAATCACTGAACTTACTTAAGATAGACTATGACTCTATTTTCTTCTATATCTGCTGTACAGCAGAAACAAACTGTGTTGCATTATGTTCCTGTTATCTCTGTAAAGCTGCTTTGAAACAATCAGCATTGACTTATACACAATATTGACTTAACATGTACAGCTGAAACAAAATTATAGAAACTTCTAGCATTCTTTTATAGTAGACTACTAGTGAACGTCTCAGGTTACTATTGTAACCATAGTTCCCTTAGAACAGGGAACGAGACGATGCGTCGATCGACGCCATGGGAACGCCCCCAGCGTGACTGCGTCTGAAGCATCTATGTCAACTAGTCCAATGGAAAGAATGAGCGTCACGGGCGGGTGACGTCATGACCAGGAAATGATAAAAGCACATCCGGTGCAAACCGGCATTAGCTTCGAAAATTGCCGAAGCAAGCCGATCACAGGGATGCAGGAAGTATGGCAGGGTGACGCATCGTCTCGTTCCCTGTTCTCAGGGAACTATGGTTACAATAGTAACCTGAGACGTTCCCTTACGAAGGGAACTCAACGATGCGTCGATCGACGCCATGGGAACGAGAATACCCAAAGCGCCAGAATTCCAAGTACCTGAGTGTTAGTCTGTTGTAACTAAGCACTAAGCACCTGAGAACCTGGGGCAGCATCCAGGTCTAAACTGTAAAATTTAACGAATGTGAGCGGAGAGGACCAGCCCGCCGCATCACAGACGTCCCGAAGAGAAACCCCATATAGTAAGGCTTTAGAAGCCGCCATACTCCTAGTAGAGTGAGCTCGGACCACCAAAGGACATGGCTGGTCCGAGTACTCGTATGCAAGTGAAATAGCCTCAACTATCCACCTACTGACCGTCTGTTTAGAAGCAGGAAGACCCTTCTTAGGTGATCCGAAGCAAATCAGTAATTGGTCGGACTTCCTAAATGAAGGGTTAGCTCGCACTGGACACAAGAGGTTCAGTCTTTCCTGGTCTGCAGATGCAAAAGGAGGAGGACAGAAAGCCTGCAGCACAATAGGCCTCGGAGTCAAGGTCGGCACCTTAGGGACGTACCCCTGTTTTGGATATAAGAATGCCTTGACCATCCCCGGTGCAAACTCAAGGCAAGTGGGGGAAACCGAAAGGGCCTGAAGGTCTCCAACTCTCTTAAGGGACGAAATAGCTAGCAGAAAGATAGTCTTAAAGGTAGGAAACTTATCTGAAACCGAATCTAAGGGCTCAAATGGAGCCCTAGAAAGGCCTTCTAGTACTATAGCAAGATCCCAAGCTGGCACCCTAGTGCGAGTTGCAGGCCTCAGCCTTAAAGTGCCACGAAGGAAACGTGTAACCAGGGGGTCTCGACCCAACGATGTACCCCCCACCAGGGCGTGGTAAGCCGCAATGGCCGCCACGTAGACTTTGAGCGTGGAAGGACATAGGCCTGACGTAAAGCGCTCCTGCAGGAACTCGAGTACTGTGTTCACAGAACAGTTAACTGGATCCCACTGATGTTGGTAACACCATAAAGAGAAAACTCTCCATTTAAGCGCATATAGTTTCCTAGTAGCTGGGGCTCTGGAGCTTAGAATGGTCTCAGCAGCCTCGGCTGAAAGACCACTCTCTATGAGTTGGGCCCCCTCAGAGGCCAAACCCACAGGTTCCAAATCTCTGGTCGAGGGTGAAATATTGTGCCCCCGGCCTGAGACAGAAGGTCTCTCCTGATCGGGATCTCGAAGGGAGGACCATCTAGGAGATGGATCAGGTCCGAAAACCAGATCCGACTTGGCCAGCGTGGTGCTACTAGCAGTAGGCTTATTCCATACCGGCGGACTCGCTCCAGAACTCCTGGGAGCAGAGCAACAGGGGGAAAGGCGTACAGACGTAGCCTCGGCCACGTCTGCACCATAGCATCCAGCCCCAGAGGGGCTGGGTGATTAAGGGAGAACCACAGAGGACAGTGCGTCGTATTCTGAGACGCAAACAGATCCACTTGTGCTTGGCCGTAAAACTCCCAGATTTTCTCCACCACCTCGGGGTGGAGTCTCCAGTCCCCTGGCCTCAGCTCCTGCCTCGACAGGATGTCTGCTCCTATATTCTGGACCCCAGGAATATACACTGCCCTCAGAGAGAGTACCTTCCCCAGAGACCACAGGAGGATCTGGTGCGCCAGTTTGCAAAGCAGACGCGAACGCAGGCCCCCCTGACGGTTCAGATAAGAGACCACTGATGTGTTGTCTGTTCGTACGAGCACATGATGGCCCCTCAGGTCTGGGAGGAACTGCCTCAACGCATTGAAGACAGCCATCATCTCCAGGCAATTTATGTGCCACGAGAGATGATGACTCTTCCACAGACCCTGAACCGAGTGGCCTTCCATTACCGCTCCCCAGCCGGTGAGGGAAGCATCTGTCGAGATAGTAACTCGATGGCAAAGAGCTCCCAACACCGGACCTTGGGTTAAGAACCAGTGCTCCCTCCATATAACTAAGGCACGAAGGCAACGCCGCGTGACCTTGATCATACGAAGTGGGTTTCCCCTCGGGGAGAACCCTCTGGTCCTGAGCCACCACTGTAAAGGCCTCATGTACAGCAGGCCAAAAGGTATCACGTTGGACGCTGCTGCCAAAAGACCCAACAGTTTCTCGAACTGTTTTACAGTGCGTGACTGGCCTAGCTTCAGCTCTTTTGTGGCTGACAGGATAGCAGCTACACGAACGGGCGATAGGATGGCCCGCATTGTCACTGAATCCCATACCACACCAAGGAAAGTGGTTCTCTGTACTGGAGAAAGCACACTCTTCTTGGCATTGAGCCTCAACCCCAACATCTGCATATGAGCGAGAACGACACCTCGGTGCCGAACCGCCAACTGCTCTGATTCCGCTAGAATCAGCCAGTCGTCGATGTAGTTCAGAATACGTATGCCCTGAAGCCTGAGAGGGGCTAACGCTGCATCCACGCATTTCGTGAACGTGCGGGGTGATAAAGCTAGACCGAACGGAAGAACCCGATATTGGTATTCTTTGCCCCCGAAAGAAAACCTTAGGAACTTCCTGTGCTGAGGGAGGATGGAGATATGGAAGTAGGCGTCCTTCAGATCTATCGTGACAAACCAGTCCTCGGATCTGATTTGAGTCACGATCTGTTTGAGTGTCAGCATTTTGAACTTTAGTTTCTGAACTGACCGATTTAACAAACGAAGATCTAAAATAGGACGCAACCCTCCATCCTTTTTTGGAACAATGAAATAACGGCTGTAAAAACCCGACTCTCGGTCGGGTGAGTACACCTGTTCTATAGCTTCTTTCGCTAACAGGGCCTTTACCTCTTGCTCCATTACCAGAGCCTGCTCGGGATGCACCACTGTGGGCAACACCCCGTTGTAACGAGGAGGACGAGAACCAAACTGGATTCTGTATCCTTTTTCTACAATCTGCAGGACCCAACGAGAAATATTCGGCAGAAGCTTCCACGCTGCCAGAAAATTTACTAAGGGAACCAGCCTCTCGAGGCTGGTCTCTGGTGTTACTGAGACAGCTAATTCTGGAGCCTGAAACATCATGGCAGGAACTACCTGAACTGGCTGCTCTAACGCCCCCCTCAGAGGGCGCGGAACCGATGCTGTGCCGCAGCATAGCATCAGCGACTCGCTGGAGACCGCTGCGCCCTGAAGCACCAAGGGTGGCAGGGTTGGCAGAACGGTCTCGTGAGGACCCCGAAATGGAACGGGCACCGTATAATGAGGTGTACACCGCTCTACTTCGGTCGGGGCTGTCCTCACAGGCCTGACGCATGAACATCAGGACCTTTTTTTTTTCTGAGCCGAAGTCTTCTTCGCCTGAAGAACGGTCCTCAGATCCGGCTTCGACTTAGAAGACTTCGGCTGAGAGGGTTGCGTCTGTCTCCAGTGTCTACGTGGAGGTGCACGAGACGCAACACTCTCTTTCTGTTGCACATGATATGATGAGCTCGACGGCTGGGGCTGCTCACGCCCAGCAGCCCCAGGGGGCTGGACACGGCGAGGGATAAACTTTTTAAAAGCGTCAGCTTGCTTCTTAGACTCCTGAAATCGCTCGACGACCGCGTGGACTGCGTCACCAAAGAGACCAGAAGGTTCAAGCGGAGCATCTAATAAAAAAGCTCGATCTTTTTCTTTAATCTCTGACAGATTTAACCATAAATGTCTCTCAGTAGCTACCAAGGCTGCCATAGACCGCCCAATTGCTCTGGCGGTCTCCTTAGTAGCCCTGAGAGAAAGATCGGTAGCACGACGAAGTTCTTGAATATCGTCATGAGAAATTCCCTCACTACTATCCAGATCCCCCAGCAGGTCAGCTTGATACGCCTGTAGCACTGCCATTGTATGCAGACATGCTCCAGCTTGACCTGCTGCCGTATAAGCTTTGCCCACTAAAACCGAGGTGGCTTTAAGCGGTCTAGTGGGCAAAGCCGAGGCTTTCAGGGACGATGCGGGACCAGGCGAAAGATAGCTAGCTAAATTCTGTTCCGCCTGGGGCATCGCCTCATAACCATACTCTTTTAGCCCTCTTATTCTCGAATAAGTTTTAACTTGAGGGCTAAAAAGTCGTGAAGAGTACGGTTTATTCCACGATTTCGATATTTCATTGTGGAGATCGGGAAAAAAGGGAAGCTCTCGTGGTGGAGATAATGTCGTGGACGATAAAAAGCGCTCATCTAATTTACTTTTAGGACGAGCGCTTTTATTCTCAGATGGCCATACAATATTTAATTTTTCTACAGCCCGTGACATAACATCCACCAGCTCATCATATGCTGGGGAAATAAATTGTGAATCTTTTTCCCCCATGTGTGTGCTTTCACTCTCCATACTCATAACATCGACCTCCTCGGAGGAAGAGCATTGAAGTAATGGAGTGCTCTCTCCCCGGGCGGAAGAAACCGCAGAGCGTGCTTCCGACACCGGGGGGAGAGCGCTGGATCTTCCGGGTAAGGAAGGAGAAAAGGCCAAGGGACCCGTCTCCAACCCCTCCGAAAGATCCTTCTGCGATCCCCAGGAATGCATTCTCCGCGCCGCCTCGGCAGACGCGGGTCCTGATCCCTGAGGATCGCGAGCCTGCCCACTCTTTACATCAAAGAGTGACAGGCGAGAGCGGAGCATGCGGAGCGGTAGCATTTCACAGTGTTGACACTCAGCCTCCTCGAAGGCTGAGACCGCATGCTCCACTCCCAAACAAATGACACAAAGCTCGTGTGTGTCCCCACCCGTTAAATAACGCGGGCAGGGAGGAACACACTGTTTGTACATTTGTTTCGCCATAACGTTTCCGAATAAATTGCAACAGACAACAATAAATAGACAGAGACAGTATAACACAGATCGCTTGCTGAGGCAACAGAAGCTAATGCCGGTTTGCACCGGATGTGCTTTTATCATTTCCTGGTCATGACGTCACCCGCCCGTGACGCTCATTCTTTCCATTGGACTAGTTGACATAGATGCTTCAGACGCAGTCACGCTGGGGGCGTTCCCATGGCGTCGATCGACGCATCGTTGAGTTCCCTTCGTAAGGGAACATACTTTACAGTACCAGTAAACTTGACTTTATATGGTTATAGTTAGGGGTGTAACGGTTCACAAAATTCACGGTTCGGTTCGATACGATACAGTACAGCAAAAAGAAAAATGCCAGAGAAATTTCCTATTTATTAAAAGAAAAAATATTTTTTAGTTTTCCTACATCTTGAAACTTTTAGTTTTATAAATGGGGGTAATCTTTGAACGATGAACAAATAATGTTTTATTAACCGGATCTCTCAGCGCTGTAGTAACAGTGTCCCTTGATCAAGATCGGCTCGCGCTGCACTGATGTTGATGGTCCGAACTGATAAAAGATCCGTGAAGCACAAAATAATGAGTAGCGCAGTTTCGTTCCGCTTTCATTATGTTTGCCATTTGATGTTGCGCGACATTGTAGTGGTGGATTTTGGTCAGCAGGAAAAATGGTCCAACGAATCGTTCGGTTCGTTCGAATGCGTACCGAATACCGAACCGAAAGCCTCGTACCAAACGGTTCAATACGAATACATGTATCGTTACACCCCTAGTTATAGTAAACTTGACTTTATATGGTTATAGTAAACTTGACTAATGCTGTTGTAGAAAACCACCACTAAACCTAAATGATACTAGACAACTAAACTTAACGCATTCTGTTGAAACAAACATGCCAGATACAGTACCAGTAAACTTACTAATATAGTAGACTACTAGTGAACATATACTGTACTGTTCTGTACCAGTAAACTGGACTTATATGGCTATAGTAAACTTGACTAATACTGCTTTAGAAAACTATCAGTAAACCTACTAGTATACCTGAAAGATAATGCATCCTTAAACTTAACATACTGTCAACAAAATGACTTCACACTACAATAGTAGACTACTAGTAAAGGTCCTCTGCCAGTGACTTTATATGATTATAGAAGACTTGACTAATACTGTTGGTGAACATACTGTTGAAAGAATCATAGCAGAAACTGTACCAGTAAAACTTGAATTACACTCTTGTGGTAAATTACTAATAAACTTTACTAATATGGTAATAGTAAATACTGTTGTAGAAAATTACCTGTGGTAAACTAGAAGTAAACTTTAAAGATACCATACCGGTAATTTTCAATGAAGTAAACTTCAATCCCAAAACCTCTATATTTTTGTGAAAATGACTACTGGTTTGTGAAGTTTGCATGTCTCTGATATCTATTAATGAATTTCATTATGAATGCACATATATGATTGTCTCCATAACCTTGATGAGCCTCAATATTCTAAAGAATAAACCCATGAGCTTTTGCTATGAATAATACAATAAGCTGTTATGGCTTGAAGCAGGTAATGAATACTTCATGATTGGTGCGGGAAGTTACAAACGTCTGTCTGCTTAAACATCATCCTCTGGCAGCGGCTGTTGCTTTGAAGGCATTAGCTACGATCGCTGATATCACAGGATAAAGACGCCCTGCCGATCTATAAAAAGCTAATGCAACACGTTTTGCCAAAGTAAAAGCAACTCTAGATGTTTTATTGATGAAGATTATTTGATGGAGTGTAATATCTGTTGGAGGAGGAGGATGAATCATCATCTTAAAGTGGATCTGGTATCATCAGGGAAGTAGCCTGGACTTGACAAGATTTGTAACATCAGCTGTAAATTTGCTTTAATTGGATCCTGCCGAAGTGACCTCAGTGGAATTCTGATTGGTCAAACACAGCGGCTGGATAAACAAATAGTTTCTTAGCAACCAATCAACAAGTCATGGTGGTTTTATGTTTAACGTAAATGCTATAGAGTGCAACAGTGTCCGTCTACTTTATCAGCAGCGTTGTTTATTTTTCTATCCATTTCTCCCATTAGGATTTTAAAAAACGTCTCTGTTAAAACATTGTAAGACATGAACCAAGCCAATCAGCTATGAGGAGAATCATAATATATTACAAACTTTGATTCAAAGCAATAAAAGTATTTTAAAAAAGCAATGATGAAGGTCGAAAGACCGAAACGTTGCTGCTAAATTAAAGTTTTATTTGCAAGCACTGATAGTGTGCGGGAGTTCCTATTTGTAAAAAAGCAATAAAAAAAGCAATAAAAGTTTAGCTGTGCATTTACTGAATGAGCACTGTACCACTGTTCGTCCGACTGTTTGTACTGTATTTTATTTTATGTTTTAATTATTCTGATTTCTTTTGATTATTTTTGTATTTTATCTTTTATTCTAAACTGTTTTAATTATTCTGATTTCTTTTGATTATTTTAATTTCTTCTATGTAAAGCACTTTGAATTACCATTGTGTATGAAATGTGCTATATAAATAAACTTGCCTTGCCTTGCCTTGCCTATTTGAAAATCGTACTTAAAAGCTTTAGTGGGGGAAAGAATTACAATCTTATAGAGCATAGCGAACAGCATTACCAAACTATGGAGGAACATAAACTATTAGGGGTGTCACGATTCTCCAAATCATCGATTCGATAAAATTTTCGATTCTAAGGTCACGGTTCGATTCGATTCTCGGTTTTTACATGTATTTTTTTAAAACCGACCAATCAGGATGCTCTCTGTCTTACATGCGCTTCATGAGGCACATACACAAGATCTCTCGCTCTCTCCCGTGCGCGCGCTATACGGTTTGGAGCACAGTTTTTTCTGTCTCGCATGCGCGATTGCGTGCTCTTGCTCGCTCGCTCACTCTAGATTCCAGGAGATTAACGAATTTGCGGGCATCAGAGAGCCGCTATCAATATGCAGGAGACTCCAGGAACTTCCGCGAGACTTGGGATGTCTGCAAAGTAAACTGTGGCTTTTTTGAAGCGCGAACGTTGTCAACATAACTCACTGGAAATCCAAAAAACTGACACACCTGCGACTTCGATGAAAGAGGAGGGGGTTCAAGTTCTGTCGATGGGTCTCCTGCATCTGCAGTTGCCATGCTATCTTTTGAATGGCTGTAGCTAAGTTAGAGGAGGTTGACCATAGACTCGCAGGTTTTCAACACGCGTGTTTTTTTCCCGCTTGGCACGCCGACCGGACGTGACATGGGGGCGTGGCAGTATCGACGATTCCATTTTTTAATTCGATCGATTCGAATTTTTTTTAATTTCGATCAATTTCGATTTAAGATCGAAATCGTGACACCCTTATAAACTATATATATATATATATATTAGGGGTTGTAAGACTATTGATTTCTGCTAGTCGATTTCTTATCAAAACAATACTTGAGTTACTCGACTACTCGTGGTTCATGCTACTGTAAATGAAAAGACATGAAATAGTTCTTATGAATAAATGTTTATTCATTCGTAGCCTAATGCAACAATTACATAAGTAAACTCTCAAAATTAATTATGGGTTAGCTTTTAGGGGCCGTTCACATATCGCTTCTTTTGCGCGCTCAAGTTCGTTATTTCAAATGTTGGCTTTTGAAATAACTTTATTTCAAAGTTGAGATGAGAACATGTGCCGCAGGTCATCTGACAAAAACCAACCGATCAGCTTCCTTTCGCCTTTCCGTAACAACATGGAAAGCTCGGCCGAACAGCTGATCATAGCTGTACAGGGAGGCTTTTTATTTCTGATCTCTATAAATATATCTAGTAGTAAAGCTAATGCAAGGGCTAGAAATCAATTAATCCTTTGCTGATACTTCCTCGTCATCATGGAGAGCGCAGTTCATGGTTGCATAGCAACGACAGACGCCATGGGAGAGCAAGCGCTTGTGGAAAGAAGGAGACTTTCCACGCGCTTTAGACGCGATATGTGAACGGCCCCTTACAGAGTTGGCAAATTACGATATTTTTGTCATCCTTGATGAAATACTTCCACACATCTGATGTCTGTTAGTGACGTTCGCCATTCTGAATTCATTTATGGCTGATGGCATGCACGCTCGAGTAGTCGATTGTTTCCGACAGCGCCGACTAGTGGTTGAAGTAGTCGATCTCTCGACTACTCGACTAGTCTGTGCAAGGCACATATGTGCAAGGCACATATGAAGACTTCAGATGCAAAAGCCTCTAAGTCCATCTAACGTTTTTCTTTAATATTAACATTTTTATCAGGCTCCTATGTATAGGTTTCTACCTAAGTACTGACTTTTCTGAATGTGCTGAGGCTGGGATTATTGAGTTTGAAGTGAAAGTATTTGATGAACGCATACTATGTGCGGCAAGCATTCACTCAATATTATAATCGTATTTTTGACAGAGGTGGCCTTTAGAGGCTTTTGTATCGGAGGTCTTCATATATGCTGTATATATATACAAATACTTAAGTAGTCTGAGAGTGTAGTGAGATTGATATGATTACATCATTCGCAGTGCTTCATGGCAGTGGGTGGAGCTAAAGAGCTCTTTTAGCAAGTTTTGCTTTTTGCGACTACCACCTATGAGGTATGAGTAATCTATGAGATACCAGGTATGAGTAATCTAGACTAAGTTAGCAATACTGCAGATGCTTTTACCCAAAGTGCTGGAACCGGTGAGGTTATATTGGTGCCGTGACCCGGAGGCGAGTGTGTATAAAGGAGGCCAGCTAGTAAGAGCTGTGCGAGTAAACCTCACTCCCCTGACCTTAAAAGGCTGCGTTCATTAGCATCTTTATTTACACACCTACCTCCCATGCCAGAAACACCGGTTCAAATAGCGCTCGGAGTGAGGAGAGTGGCACAATTATAACTGGGACAATTCACCTGGAGAAACCTGGTTCTTCATGCCATTGCTTGCTTCTTTCAGCAATCTTGTCAAATAACTAAGTTTCACCCTGTTGTTCATCTTTATGACAGACCCATGAACTCATAGCACAAACTCTGTGGTTGGGCGATTAGTCCTGCAGTTAAAGGCGTGTAACACATTAGAGATAATGAGGTGGTCAGATATGATGTCATTGCTCCATCAGCTACAGACCACAGAAACCACAGCTCAGAGCTTACTGGAAAACATCAGACTGCTGTCTGCTCCTCTTGCACAGACACACTCAACTGCTGGAATGAGATTAGAGTGGATGAAGGATCGGTTGTAGAACATTTGTGACCCTGGACCACAAAACCAGTCACATGTCGCACGGGTATATTTGTGGCAATAGCCAACAATACATTGTATGTGGCAAAATTATCGATTTTTTTTTTATGCCAAAAATCATTAGGATATTAAGTAAAGATCATGTTCCATGAAGATATTTTGTAAATTTCCTACCATAAATATATAAAACATTTATTTTTGTGAGTTAATGCAGCAAAATTGCGAACATAAATGCACAACTTTAAAGGCAACTTTCTCAATGTTTCGATTTTTTGCATCCTCAGATTCCAGATTTTCAAAGAGTTGTATCTCGGCCAAATATTGTCCTATCATAATAAACCATACATCAATGACAAGCATTTTTATTCGGCTTTCATGCTATGTATAAATCTCAAGGTCAAAAAATTGACCCATGTGACTGGTTTTATGGTTCAAGGTCACGTTATAGTACATGCTTTCAGGTTCAGTACAGCCAAAAATAAACAATTAGTCATCATTTACTCACCCTGATGTTTCTTTTCCTCCCTGGGACTTGCAAGTTTGAGCTATGGGACTATTTGGCTTTTCATAACATGTTGCGTCATACTTTTTTGTAGATTTTTAAGATTGTAGATTTCAATTGCAATACATATCTTTAAAGGCTGTGAGTTTTTTCTCTACTTCAGCAGCAGTTATATACAGTACACCAAAACTTACAGTTTTATTCCTATCTAGATTCTGAAGGTTTTTACTGAGGGGTTTGTTCATATTTTTTTCGCCTGATATATATTTAACATTGTATTCCTTAAAACATGGTGAAAACTTATTTTTTTCTAGTTGCTGACAGTATTTTCTGATTTATGGAGTGATAAAAAGAGAAATCCAAAACCCCCTCAGTAAAAACCTTTAAATCTAACATGTCAACAAAATCAAACAATAATTCTAAACTTGGATTTATCCAATGTTATGCTCTGGAATTATATGCAAAATTATGCATATTTAATTAGATAATGCATCATTTGCATAATCAATCAACTGAGGAAGTACGGTGATATCTATTAGTTGTTTTTTTTACCATATTCACCTGGGGTGTCTTGTATTAAAATGGTAATAAGCACCATAAAAGTATAATAAAATGTGCATAAGACTTGTGCGCTAAGTTAAAAATTCTTCTGTAGCCACAGGAAAGCTTTGTGTGATGAATTCGACTGATGGGTTTAGTTGTTTTTCCCCTTTGCTGTTGCTAATATTAGCTATTATTGAATATGATGAGATATGAGAGCTTCAGGAATAGCTTAGGAATAGTCTTTTGCATATTATTGTTTGACTGACTTTATTCAGAAAGAACAGCTTGTTTGCGTTGCATGGAGAACAAAACATACAGTTTTAAGAACAACATGAGGAAGAGTAAAGTATGGCTGGAAGTCAGTGGTTTGACCACATTATTTGATGTTTTTCTGCTGTATTGGATTGTCAGGGGATGAGGCCGTCTTCACTAACTGTGTGTGTGAAAGCATACAGTGTTGTTCCTTCTGTCTGCATGTATCAATCCATTATTTCAGGGGACCTGTCAGCAGATGTTACCGTTCACCATGATCTGCAGCGCTTTGAGAACCACAGCGAGAGGGAGGAAACCAGGGATTGGGAACTGACACACTCACCAGATATGAAGTTTGTTCCAGTGTCAGTCATCTCAAAAGGGCATAGTTTGTCTTTTCAAGGGCTTCTGGGAAACTGCAGTAATGCCACCTGTAGCCATGACAACAGAGAGAGAGAGAGAGAGAGAGAGAGAGAGAGAGAGAGAGAGAGAGAGAGAGAGAGAGAGGGAGAGAGAGAGGGAGAGAAACGATGCTTGTTTTATGATCCATAGAGAAATATATAAAACGTCTCAGGTTACGTATGTAACCCTGGTTCCCTGAGAGGGAACGAGACGCTGCGTTGAGACGCGGTGGGAACGCTCTGCGTGATTGCGTCGTGAAGCACGTGTATAATCAGTCCAATGGAAGAGCTAGACGTCATAGGCGGGTGACGTCATAGACCAGGAAGCTATAAAGCACCCCTGAAAACAGACCGCGACAGCTTCTGATAAGCCTGAAGCAAGTCGATCAGGGCATGCAGGAAGTATGGCAGGAGAACGCAGCGTCTCGTTCCCTCTCAGGGAACCAGGGTTACATACGTAACCTGAGACGTTCCCTTTCAAGGGAACTCGAGCTGCGTTGAGACGCGGTGGGAACCCCATACCCACTACGCCGTAAAGACAAATGCCCGTTCTGTGTGAAGTCTTGCGCACACTAAGAAGCAAGCAACCTAGCCCCAGGAGTGGAGAGGTCTAAGTCATAAAATCTGACAAATGTATGTGGTGAGGACCAGCCTGCCGCATTACAAATATCCTGAAGGGAAACTCCCGAAATTAAAGCCTAGAGGCAGCCATACTTCTGTAGAATGGGCCTGAACAGCCATAGGGTGAAGGCTGTCCGGCCGCTTCATAAGCAAGTGAGATAGCCTCAACTACCCACTTGCTCATCATCTGTTTAGATGCAGGGCAACCTATCTTAGGTGACCCGAAGCAGACAAATAATTGTTCTGATATAAGCCACTGAGCAGCTCTGTGGACATATGCATCCAAAGCCCAGACAGGGCATAACAGATTAAGTTTTTCCTGATCTGGGGTATTAATGGTGGAGGACAGAAGGCCTGCAGCACAAATGACCCGCACATTCAGTAGGGACCTAGAGATACAACCTGACCTGGGGTGAAGAAATACTATCACCATACCAGGTGCAAATCCAAGTACGTGCAGGCCTCAGCCTCATGTACCACGGAGAAGACGAAATTAAGGATCTCTCCTCAGAGATAACCCAGCAAAGAAACATTCATTACAGAAATCAAGTACTGTACCAACAGGGCAGAAACAAGATTCAGAAGGCGTTCTCTGCACCAGTCAGAGAACGGTTTCCATATCAATGCATATTTAGTCTTCTCGTGGAGGGAGCACTAGACTGGAGTATGGTCTCCAAGACCTCGGTCGAGAGACCTGAGTCTATGAGCTGGGCCCCCTCAGAGGCCGAGCCCACAGTATCCAGAGCTCCCAGGAGCAAAGATATCGGGAAATGCGTACAGTTGTAGCGTGAACCACACCTAATACATCACATCCAGTCCAAGCGGAGCTGGATGCATGAGGGAGAACCACAAAGGGCAATGCATTGTACAAGCGATACGAAAGGTCGACATGAGTTTGACCTAAGTTCTCCCTAAGAAGCTCCACCACCTCGGGGTGAAGTTTCCATTCCCCGGGCCACAGCCCCTGCCTCAACAGGATATCTGCTCTGATATACGAGACCATCAGTGTGTTGTCCGGACCCTTCACCGAGCAACCACTCATGATTGCCCCCGACTTGTGAGGGAAGCATCCGTCGATAGCATTATGCGTCGACAAGAAGGGCCTGGGCCTGGGCGAGGAACCAAGGTTCTTCCACATGACCGAGGCACGAAGGCATAGCCGCGTGACCTTGATCATGCGAAAACGGATTTCCCCTCGGAGAAAACCCCTTGGTCCTGAGGCACCACTGCAGGGGTCTCATGTACAGAAGGCCAAAGGTAACTACGTTGGACGCAACTGCCATGAGCCCCAACCAAAGGCCTTTCACCGAACGGCCACTCATGACCGCCCCCCATCCTGTGAGGGAAGCATCCGTCGATAGCGTGACGCGTCGACAAGAAGCCCCCAGCACTGGGCCCTGGGCGAGCAACCAAGGTTTCTTCCACATGACCGAGGCACGAAGGCATAGCCGCGTGACCTTGACCATGCGAAAACGGATTTCCCCTCGGAGAAAACCCCTTGGTCCCGAGCCACCACTGCAGGGGTCTCATGTACAGAAGGCCAAAAGTAACTACGTTGGACGCAACTACCATGAGCCCCAACAGTCTCAGAGACTGTTTGCAGTGAGTGACTGACCTAGTTTTAAATTCCTTTACGGCTGTGAGAATCGCAGAAATACGTGCAGGAGACAGACGTGCTTGCATTGTTGTCGAATCCCATAATACACCTAGAAAAGTGGTCCTCTGAGCTGGGAGGAGTACACTCTTTTGGTGTTGAGCCGCAACCCCAACCTCCTTATGTGGGACAGAACGACATCTCGATGTTGAACTGCCAAAAGCTCGGACTGAGCTAAAATCAACCAATCGTCGATATAATTTAATACGCGAATGCCCTGGAATCTCAGAGGAGCCAGAGCTGCATCCACGCATATTGTAAAAGGTGCGGGGTGATAACCTAGGCCGAATGGAAGAACCCGATACTGGTATGCTTCGCCCCTGAAAGCAAACCTCAGGAACCTCCTGTGATGAGGATGGATAGATAAGTAAGCGTCCTTTAAGTCTATTGTGACAAACCAGTCCTCGGACTGAGTCTGTGACACAATCATATTTAGCGTAAGCATACTTTGAACTTAAGATTCTGAGACCTGCTGTTTAATTGACGCAGGTCTAGAGTAGGACGCAACCCCTCATCCTCTTTCGGAACAATGAAGTAATGGCAGTAAAACCCTGACTGTCTGCCGGGAGGAGGAACCCCTTCTACAGCTCCTTTTGCAGAAGTGTCAGTACTTCCTGCTCCATAACCAAAGCCTGCTCGGGGTCCACCACAGTGGGGAGGACCCCTAGAAATCTGTGCGGACAAGAACTGAATTCTGAACCCCTTTTCTATAGTGTGCAGGACCCACCGAGAAATATGTGGCAGTAGTTTCCACGCTGCCAGAAATTCTACTAGGGGAACCAGTCTCTCAAGACTGGCCTCTGGATTTGGTTGAACAGTCACTACGGTGCCCTGAAGCGGCGAACCGGCAGGGAACAACCGAACTGACCGTTCTACGACCCTCCTCGGAGGATCGTATGGGGACGCTGACAACTCGGTGCCCTGAACGGCGAACCGGCAGGGAACAACCGAACTGGCAGCGCTGCGACCCTCCTCAGAGAGTCGCACCCCAGAGGGCGCCGAGGAGAAACGGTTTCTCAAAACGGTCCCTGCCCCGGAGGAGCCCTCAGAAGCCTGATAGCCTCGTTTTTTTTTTTTTTTTTTACGACAGGACTTCCTGTCTAAACTTTATTAGAGATGACGACAGTCCTCAGATCTTGCCTACCTCTAAATAACTTAGTTCCTACGACCCTCCTCGGAGGATCATTGGAAAAAGCAGGCACCTCGGCACCCTGAAACGGCGAACCGGCAGGGAAACCGAACTGACTGCTCTACGACCCCCCTCGGAGGATCGTTTGGGGACACTGACACCTTGGTGCCCTGAACGGCGAACCGGCAGGAAAACCGAACTGGCAGCGCTGCGACCCTCCTCAGAGAGTCGCACCCCAGAGGGCGCCGAGGAGAAACGATTTCTCAAAACCATCCCTACCCCCGGAGGGGACCACCCTTTAGAAGCCTGATAGCCTCGGCTTTGTCAGGGCTTCCTATTTGTCCAAGCTTTTTTTAGAGATAAAAACGTCCTCAGATCTTGCATATCTCTAACTGGCTAGACTGCTACCGCCACCCAAGTCCCCCGATTGTGGAGGAGCCCAAATGGCGATGCTCGTTTGCACTCAGTGCTGCGAGGAGCTTAGTAGACCGAGACTGCTCCGCCCAGCAGTCTCAGGAACATTAGATTGGTGAGGAAGAAACCTCTGGAACGCCGCTGAATGGTTTATTTCTTTGTTTTTTCTTTATTTTTAAATCAGAAATACGTATGTATATATATATATAAATATATAAATATATCACTCCGTGGCCACCAGCAGGAAAACAACCGAACTGGCCGTGCTGCGACCCTCCTCAGAGAGTCGCCCCCCAGAGGACGCAGAGGAGAAACGATTTCTCGAAACCGTCCCTCCCAGTATAGTTTATCTCTTTCTTTGTTTTTGCACGACGCAATTCTCGAATAGCGTCAGTGCTGACAACCTCACATTCATCCATGTCTTTATAATTTACCCACCAGCGCTGGGTAACGTCGGGGTTAAAAATAATGACGCCGACTCGGGAGAGAGAAAGCTAGTAAGCGTCTCTTTAACCCGAGGCACTGTCATACCATGATACGTAATACCCATAGCCTTACTATAGTTAGACGTTTGGGCATTAAACACATAAAATAGAAACCGGCTTATTCCACGATCTCGACACCTCAGTGTGGTGTGGAGATAGGGAAAAAACGGCAGTCCCCGACGAGGAGGCTGAGATACAGAGTTTTTCTGTTTTTAGATATATTTCATCTAATAAACTCTTTACTCTCATAATGTTCAGCTGGCCAGAAAATATTTAACTAGCAACAGCACTAGATAAACCTCCTTTTAAAGCTCCTCTTTATTCAACAGAGTTATGAGCTGACTTATTTATTAATTTATTGAAAACTCAAACATCTGCCTTTTTCTAATATCTTTATTTGTTTTGTTCTCTTTTTCTAAACAAAACACTAACGATACCAATTCCTCGGAACTGGAAATCGCCAGCACTGGATCTGGCAGGTGAAAGCTGAGATAGGGCGGGGCCCGTCCCAACTCTCGCTGTCAGATCCGTTTGCGAACCCCAAAATGCGAGTCGCCGCCGTGCATCGGCCACAGCGGGACCCGCACGGGGAGCGCGAACCGAAACGTCCTCCTCGAAGAACGCCCGGCGGGAGCGGAGCGTCCTCACGGACAGCTTCTCGCAATGCTCACAGTCAGCCCCCTCGAGAACTGACTGTGGCATGCTCCACTCCCAAATAGTAACAAAAAGCTGATGTGTGTGTCCCCACCCGTGATATAACGTGGGCAGGGAACAACACAAAGCTGCTTGCTCTCTTTTGCCATAATATATATATATATTTCAACTTGACAGACAACAATAAATATGACAAGGACAGAATACACAGATCGCTTGCTGAAGGCGCAGAAGCTGTCGCGGTCTGTTTTCAGGGGTGCTTTATAGCTTCCTGGTCTATGACGTCACCCGCCTATGACGTCTAGCTCTTCCATTGGACTGATTATACACGTGCTTCACGACGCAATCACGCAGAGCGTTCCCACCGCGTCTCAACGCAGCTCGAGTTCCCTTGAAAGGGAACAGAAAAATTCAGATTCCATCATCAACATGAGAGAAGAGAAGGGTCATGTTAATGTTATATATCTATACTATTATTCTCTCATTTGTGTCTATTTTTTTTATTTTTGCCAAGGTATTTTAATATAAATATTTGAGAGCAGGTCACTGAAACATAAGTGAACACAGAAAGAGCAGCAGACATCAGCAGAAATTATTTAGCAGTCTTGTTGTGACACATCACTGACTATATTATGAGCTTTTCCACACATTCATCATTCTGAAGTGTTTATATAACAACTAAAAATAATGCTAAGTGCAATAAATGGAGCTCCAGAGAAACAGGCATCTCAACTCTATTCATATTTCAGCAGCACAGAAGAGACCAAAGAGAATATCATGAAAAATTAACAACATTATGACAGTGAGTTTGAACCCACTGCTTGTGTTCAGAAACACATTTTCAAGGATTATTATGAGTTGTGTTAGTGAAGTCAAATAGTAATAGTTACAATTAGCGATAATCTTGACTCGGTCCAGTAGAGAAACACCCATATCACGCTAAACTCCACTCACGTTTTCTTTAGAAAGATCTAGTTATTATTCAAATCATGACTGATTCCTCTCAGCAGCACCGTGAGAATCAATAACTGGTTTCTGATATGAGTTGTGATCATGTCCTTCAGTGGCGCTCGAGCGCAAGACACCTGCCAGAAAATCTCCCAGCAATTTCTATGCAACAAGAAGAAAACTCTTCAATTTAAGGTCGTTCTCTGTATCTCTCCGATTTTACAGATACAAGATCTCATGCTGCCGCATTTCTAATCAACATTCACATGCATTTGAAACAATTTTATCGTCTTCACGGATACCAGAATCTATGGCAGCATTAATATACCTTCCTTTGCATACAAATATAGTGCACTAATATAGTGTACTAAGCTATTTGAAGCAAAAAAAAAAATATATATATATATATATAATTAGAATTATATATATATATATATACATACACAGTATATATATGACCTCCGATGCAAAAGTCTCTAAAAGGCCCCAGTGTCAAAAATGAGATAATAATATTGAGTGAATGCTCTCCGCACATAGTATACGCTCATCAAATACTTTCACTTCAAACTCACTAAATCCCAGCCTCAGCACATTCAGAAATGTCGGTACTTAGGTAGAAACCTATACATAGGAGCCTGATAAAAATGTTAATAGTAAACAAAAGCTTTAGACGGACTTAGAGGCTTTTGCATCTGAAGTCTTCATATATATATATATATATATATATATATATATATATATATATATATATATATATATATATATATATATATATATATATACTTTAACACACACACACACCTACACATACACAATATAATTCATATTTTTTATGTTTTTGAAAGTCTTTTCTGCTCACCCAGGCTGAATTTATATGATAAATATACAGTGAAAACACAAATATTGTGAAATATTATAAACAATTTAAAAAAGCGTGTTTTCTGTGAATATATAGTAAAATGTCATGTTTTTCCTGTGATCAAAGCTGAATTTTCAGCATCATTACTCCAGTCTTCGGTGTCACATGATCCTTCAGAAATCATTCTGATATGATGCTTTGCTTCTCAAGAAACATTTCTGATTATTATCAATGTTGAAAACAGTTAGTTCCACTACAGGAACTAATAGAGAGCATATCATGAGCTTCGCTAATAGTGTAGTGTTGCATCAGATGGTCCCTCAGAAGACAGCTGCCCGTGTCTCGCGTGATGCTGTGCAATGACCCTGTTTTGTCCAAACAGCTCCTCTTTCTCTATTTTCTCCTCTGACACTCATTTGTAATTCAGTACATATGCTGAAAGCATCCATTCATCCACCCCATGCAAAATGCATAAGTGTGGTTCCTCTCAAGTGATATGTTTAGTGTATTTACGCTCGACACTGAATGTGTCAGAATCACTCATCCCGAGTCTTAATAACAGACCCTGCAGAAGATGAGACGCTCGGAGAAACAGGAGATCTGATTCTACACGAGCCGAGAGCTGAATGTGTCTGTAGATGTGTGGATCTTGTCTCGGAGGGCGAAAGTTCAGAATCTTGATCAGATCAGCGTGTGGCGTGTGCAATATAAACTTCCTTTTCACATGCAAGCATAAGACTATAAAGTATCTTTATGAAATAATGACAGATGAAAGACACTTAAAGTCAGCATGAAAGTAGAATAGAATGTTAGTTATTCATAGATGTTATTAAAAAAAACTTTTATTTACACCGTTCAAAAGTTTGGGGTAGGTATGATTAAAAAAACAATACTTTTACTCAGCAACAAAAATGCATTAAATTAATAAAATTGACATTTATAATGTAACAAAAGATTGTATTCCCTGTGCACGCTGAATTTCAATTTGATTGACTCGGAAACTTCTTTGCTCAGAACTTGTGAGGCTGCCAAATGTAAATTCGAATATCACTCTCTTACTGACTGTATGATCAATCTGTGTAGTGTCATAAACACACACACACACACACACACACACACACACACATACACACACACACACACACACACACACACCCTCTGGGACACTGAGATAACATGCAGTCAAAAAGAACAAGCCACTATTTTCTCAGTAAATGCTGTTGCGGTGATGATCAAAGTGAGCTCTTCATGCTCTCCTCTGCTGTTTGTGCTTTTCTCCTCCTCAAACACGTCTCTCTCTATTCCTCTCTTCATCACTTCAAGCCACCACATTATTCTCTCTTATCCAGCTCTCATAATGAGGGCCAAATCTCCCCTCGTGTTTGTGGTTTTAAAATCTCCCCAGAGCTGCACTTTACAGTCAGGACGCTTTCAAATCCCCTTCTGCAGGATTAGGGTGAGGATCCCTGTGACTTAGAAAGTAAAAATGAAAACGTGACCTTCCATACTGAATTGTGAAGATACAGCTGCGAGCAGCAATTACGGGGCCATCGGCGGAGTCACTGCAACCCTGGCACAATCGTGAGCTTCAGACGCCAGCAGAAATATGATTTTAGGATAATCGCTTCAACGTTTTGGAGCAGATTTAACTTTTGACCAGCAAAGCTCATCGGGACCCTCAGGATCGACTTCAAAGCAAAGCCAATAAAACACAGACAAGATGCAGATGACCTGTTTGCCATCCTTGTGGCATCCAAGGGCAATGGGCTTCACTGCACTCAGAATGAACAAATGGATCTAAATAGAGCAGAAGCATGACATCAAATCCTTTTTACAGTTTATCCGCCTCTAGGTTCTACAGAACTTTTCATTCCAGCAAGATGTTCAGTAAGAAGTCTCTTCTGCTCACCAAGGCTGAATATCATAATCGTCATAATTGCATCTTTAACGGTCCGCTTCGTCGCCTAAGTTAAGTGCATCCTGTCACCGTTTAAACTGCCCTGTCAATCATCTTGTCACAGTTAAAATCCTCCACATTCAGCTTCATTTCATTTCCTACCGTATCAGAAAGAAACGTGGAGACATGCAGAGACTCTCATGTGTTTGCATAATGATGCATTCAAAAGTTAATGTCCAAACGGACCTTTATAAAAGTTCACAATCATTGTGCAGATGAAAAATAATGTGGATAACATTGAATAAATATATTTTCTTCAGGTTAGATACGGATTATTATTCACACAAACCCCTTATCTAAACTTTTCTACTTAACCTTCGGTCTCACACATCCGACATGTTTGTAGTTTCTTAACACGGTTCATTTGCTTGTAGTTCTAATCGAATGCTTGTCCAATGCACAATGGGTTGTGAGAAATATTAGCCCTTATGGATCTGCACTTCGGATTCTAACCGGAAACAGTAGACCATCCGGGTATCTTTGGAAAACTCGTTTCAACATACTATGATTTGGGACACACTCATTCTAATATTTAGGACAGATAATATGCAAATTACGACACCGCATCAGTGTTCTGACTGTACATGCGCATTTGATGGTCCAGCCTGAAATACAAGCCTTTTAAATGCTATTTGAGCATAAGAAACAGCATTTATGGGGAAGTTCATGTCAGATTTTGTTGCTGATTTTAAATATGTTATTTAAATGTGAGTATGGCAAAGTGTTTTTTGAGATTAAGTTCCCCCTATTTAAGTAGAAAGGACTAGGTCTTGGAAGCCCGAATCTGAATACTTTCTAACAGATCTGGGGGCTCGTCCGGGATATTCCCAGTAAACTTGAGACCGAAAATCATCCTGTAAGTTGTTTTTAATGTTTTCCTGAGGTGGTCCCTGGTGAATCCAGGAAGATGTGTCTGCAAGGTTGCTGTTTAAATGCACAGTAACCTGAAAAATATATTGGAGTAGTCATTCCCTCCGCAATGAACTTGAAAAGTTTGCGCAAACTGCGTGCCGGTGCGGTGAGACGTAGCCTACATGCTTGGGCAGATTCGGCTTGAAGTCGTTCATCCTCGGACGCGGCACGCGGGCGCTGTTACAAAAAAAAGCCGTGCACACAGCCAAGCGAAATGGGGTCTTGCCGGTCTTGGGCACCCAACGCGTCATTTTTTTGCCGTGCGCACCTTCGCGCTCGTGTGGACGCGTTGAGTATAAACTAGGCTTTACTCCGTGTCAGTGCGCCCTCTGATCGGTAAAGGTGCACAGACCTCTCCCGAATCATCTCCAGCACTCAGCCTCCGAAGCACCACTAACTCCGCCTCCGTTTCCCTCGTAAGATGATATTAGTATTTAAACATTCTCTAACTATTGGTTGCATAACACTTTCCTACTATTCGACTATGAGGTTCATAGTCGAATCAGACCTCTCCGAATCGAATCGTCGAATCCTCGACTATTAGAAGTCAGCCCTAATAATATTACTAAATATTATTTACTTTACCAAACAAAACAGTGAGAATCAAGAAGTTGTAAATTTGATGTATGTATTATATGCATATATCGTTAGCTATCATGAAATCAGTAACACTTTACAATAAGGTTTCATTAGTTAAATTTGTTAACATGAACTAATAATGAACTGCACTTCTACAGCATTTATTAATCTTAGTTTATATTAATTTCAGCATTTACTAAAACATTATTAAAATCAAAAGTTGTATTTGTTAACATGAGTTAATGACTGTGACTGTGACATAACATGAACTAAGATTAACAAATACAGTAACAAATGTGTTGCTCATGGTTAGTTCATGTTAGTTAATACATGAATAATAAACAAATGAACCTTATTGTAAAGTGTTACTATGAAATCAAAGATATGATATTCCTTGTTTTGGACATGGACTTAAGATTTTATTTCACTAGATGTATTTCCCCAAGCTAATAACACTTGCCTTGGATAAAAACGAATGACATTGTCAGACTCAGAATGCATCTGAAATGTTAAGCATAACTCGCATGCTGCCGCAACTTTTATAATAGCATGGTAGGATAAATGTAACTTTTCCATATTAGCTTAACGTTCCCTGCTGCTCGTGTAGTGTGTAGTGCTGCACATAGCACTGCAGAGGAAACTCCACCGAACACTTCATCTCCGACAAATGCTTCCGGCAAAAAAAAAATATATTATTGTATAAGTGACAATAGTGTATAAGAGTATTGTTATTTATTATACTATTTAAAATAATAATAATTATTATTATTTACAATTATCAGAGAGGGGCACAATGCATTTTGAGACAAAAGGGGCAGGGGCTTGAGTAGTGTACATGAATTCGGGTCCATGGATCACAACACATTGGGACGTTCTGCCAACATGACAACACACTTGTACAACGACACCACTGGTGTATATGACAGCAGAACTGATATCTTTCTGACACATTTTTAATGCTAATGATTTTATTCACATCAACATTGATCAGCGAACATAAACAGAAAGTTAACCTTAATTGACACGTAAAAACTAACCTCATTGGTTCTCGTGCCTCTGTGACCAAATTTGGTGCTGTAGACATTGTTCGGTGATCAATGTGTAAATGCATATAGTAAATCATTTTTACAGTTTATCCACCACTAGGTGGTGCTGTACTTAAAATGCAGAACCCTCTGATTAGTGCCTGGACTTCTGAACTAAAGACACAGACAAACATGCACTCGTATGTGCAGCTTCAGTGTGTCTAACGTGTGTTTTATCGTCTCTGTGTTGTTGTAATGACTCTATAAGTTGGCAGGCAGATCACAGCTCACCGACGTGAGCTCACATGCACATCACTCATAATTCATTGAGTGCCACTTCACACAGAAACACTCTATCCACGGACAACAGGCTCATTAGTGCTGGTACACGTCTACCTCCAACGCCTGACTTTACGCCGTGACGGCTCTTTGTTCTTCTCTCGTGTCCGCATCAGTCAGCTTTTAATATTCCTGGCCATTCACCACAGTACGACCCATATGAATGTTTTATTTTGCAGGGAGGAGATTTAAAGCGTGTAACATTAATGCCAGAATAATCAGTCACTGATCTGCAAGAGTGTCATTCAAATGAATGTTTATTACCCAGGCAGACACCAATTTGTTCGAAGGTGACCGGCTGTTATTTTCAAATCTGAGGTATAATATTTCAGCATCAATGCCATCTCTCTCTCTCTCTGTATGCTGGATGGCGATATTAAAACAAACTCACATAAAATGTAATTATTAATAAACTTTTAGGTCCTCAGCAGCCTGACCTTAGACCATTTGATGTCAAAACCTAAAGAGTAAGGTCAGAAATTTTGTAGCTGGTGAATCACCTGTGAAATTACGTGAAATAACTTATCTTGCACATTAACAATGAGGATCTTCATTTATATGAAATATCAATATATTTACATACATTTTTTGGACAAAGTTGGATTTGGAATGTTTTCAAAAGTTATCTGTTTTTTTATAAAAAGCATTAAATCTCTTGAACACCAGGTGGCGCTGTGTTTAAATTTCTCAGGCACCTTCAAAACATGCTAACGATGACCCCTACCATTTTTTGTGCGATATGACAAATTGTTTAAAATATATTGCAATGTATGACAAATTTCAAAATGGGGGACCGATACGTTAGTCCGATCCTGGCAAATCCACACATTCGACATAACACAGGGAATCAGCAAGACACCAAGACTGTGATTTTCTGGCAATCTGTTAAAAAGTTATGAGCAAAAATAGCTCTTTTCAGATCTCATGACCTGTAGCTGGTGCTAATCCCAAATTTGGCATTTACCCTCAGATCATTGCTTCGATGAAGCAAACCAAGTTTCGTTTTGATTGGTCAAATTTGCAGAGATACAGCCTCTGAACCAATTTTGGATCAAGTTTAAGTTTGCGTCACCATAACTTTTAAACAAAATTCTGTTGGTCAAAAGATTATCTGAGCCGATTTTCATACGAATTGGACAAAATTTGAAGGAGTAGTAACAAAAAAAACAAATAATGTATTTTTCAGTCTTAATATAAGATGTTTAATGTGATCAGCATGAAGATATTTAATTTTTTTAGATCAAGGTGTTCAAAAGTTATAACCATTTCAATAGTGGATATTTGAGCTGGTGGTGGCGCTATAGTGTTGGTCCTAGAAACCCCAACGATTGTCAGATTACTACTCATTACCCTCCCTACAAGTGTGCCAAATTTAATAATTTTCCTACTTACGGTTCATAGGGCTGCCATAGACTCCCATTGGGGAGGAGGAAGAAGATTAATAAAGTAAATGTACCGTCCTTTACAGGGATTGAAAAGGATATTCAATGATTCATTTTATTCCCTGTACATGATGGCCCCGTTTTTCAATCGGTTTTTAAACCGGCTCACTGAAATAATTCGGAATTGCTATTTTTAGAAAGTTACTCCCAAACAGTGCAGAAGATCCAGAACACGATTCAATAGTTAAAGGTGCTGGAATCTCAATAGTGGTTAATTGCAGGGTGCTTTTTTCCCATAAATACAACATCTGCATAAATGAACTGCGGCCGGTTAGTTGGTTGACTGTGACCTGTTTTAACCAGCCTCCAACCTCTTTCTGTCTCTCTGTGGAGTTGTGTTTTACAGCCCTGCGAGTCGCTTAGCACTTCAACACAGCAAAACATAAAGCAGTACATAAAGGGATGCAATGAAAATGTATTAAATGTATTACAAGCCCGTAATATACCGGGACTCTTGTTTCTAAAGTTTTTACTGCTTCCAGCTGCTCATTCAAACACAGGGGAGCTAAAACATGTACTCTTACCAACATCCAAAACATATTACAATACAAACACCATAAAGCAAATATTGTTATAATTCATCAACAAAGTCATAAGCAATTTTGACTTTGAACGTGCAGCGCTCATATTCATTTAATTAAATGATTGACTATAATCACATTAAGCCAAAACGCGATTGCTGTTTTCCAGCCTGAAATTTAAGACCTCTTAAAATGATCATTAAATGTTTGTTAAATGTTAACAATTAAATGTTTGTAGATATTTAAAACTTTTATGACCTTACATTTGATAAAAACTGACCTTTTAAAGACTGCGGGGATCTACTTTTTACTCGCACACATATCTATAACCGTTTGTATGGCTGAGCTCTGTGAACCACTGTAAGGGTGCAGCGTGTGTGTGAGTGTGTGTGTGTGTGTGTGTGTGTGTGTGTGTGTGTGTGTGTGGCTTCATTCTGCTGTTTGGCAGTGGCTAAATTACAACACAAAATCTTGGTTCATCCTCATAGTTCTTCTTGGACGAATGTCAGATTTACAAAGATCCTGTTTGGAAAGATAAACACTGAGGCTGGCTCAAGAAAATCAGCCACAGTGTTCGTGTAAAGAGCATTTTCTGCTGAGGATTACGCTTCACAATTGCTTAATTCCCTATAGATGCTTTTGTAATTTCCTGTAGATTATGTGTGTAATCTCTCCACAGGATTATGATATGTTCCCGTGATGCTGAAGTCACGATGCTTGAACCGGTTTTAACTCAGAATCTTAATGTATCTTAATGTAGTTTAATGCTGGTAAACCTACACACCTTCAAGATTCTTTCGTGCACACACACATTTGTTTGCAAGAATGTAAGAAATGTAAACGATTAAGAAACTGTAAAACACTGATTGATGGCTATTCTGAATATATCAGAATCTGTGTCTGATTGTTTGTGATAACTGAATAAGAATAGTTAGAAATAGAGGCTGCAGGGGCAAATTTCCATTTCTATAGAAACCTGAAGAACAAACCTTTGTAATGAATTAATGTAAACTAAATTGCTTTCTAGAGTACAAATGTCTCCGATAAGTGCTAAAATTCCCTGACATTTAAATGCACTCCATCTCTGAATGTGCTGTGAGTTTAACACAAACATTACATCACAACTACAGTAAAAACATTGTGTTCTCCAGCTGGCGAATCACCCATTTAAAGAGCTTGTGAAATTACGTGAAATAACATATATCTGGCACATCAACAATGAGGACACAATTTTTTATGAAAGATGCTTTTACTGTATGACTCACAGGAAATAATCATTAGCTGAAAACATTAGTTGCACACACATACGAGGCTATACAAGAGAAGAAAAATAATGTTACCCAGATTAATAAAAGAGATTTCATGAGGGCCATTTAAATGTTCAGCAGCAAAAACCATCTCATCTCAATTTATTTATAAAGCACAATTAAAAACAACCACAGAAGCTCAACCACCCCTAGGTTTTAACAAACTCTGGTTTGTGGACCAACAAGTTCTCAATGGATAGTGTTCACACAACAAGTCAGAAAGGTAAAAGGGGGCGAGGCCATTTAAACATTTAAAAACAAGCAGACGCACTTTAAGATCAATTCTAAAGTGGACTGGGAGCCAATGTAAAGACATGAAGACAGGAGTAATGTGTTTGCATTTGTGAACACCGCTTACCGCGTTCTGGACCATTTGTAATCTAGACAAGGAAGAATTGTTTATTCCCAAATACAGGGAGTTGCTATAGAGGGTATGCATGTGACGTCAGCGTTGGCTGGAGTGACTGCGGTTACGCCCACAAGTGGCAAAAAGACTGAGCTGTAGCATTGGTTTTCAGCGTGAATGCTGCAGAAAAACACACAAAACGCATCTAAAACGGGAAAGAGCTTTGAGACTGACTGTACAACTAGATTTGACAAGAAATATGAGGTATATTTTTACAGACTACCTAAAGCTACAGAACAGAGAAGCAAATAGATCGCTGCAATTCATAGAAACAACTGGACTCCAGGCACCGAAAGGTGGATTTGCAGTTATCATTTTTGTGTCAATATGCTGAATTTAGTGGTAAAATCATTCTCTATATATTGTATTGTTATATATTGCAGTGACAACTTTTTGACAACTTACCCGGTGTCAAAATCAGGCACATATAAATGTCAGGAAACACGATTCCTGGCTGAATGTCAATATCCATGGATCACTGGATCTTTAGTAAGTTGTAAGGAACACTATATTGAGTCCAATCTTTAGTTTAAACTGATAATCGTATGTTTTACTTGCGTTTTCGCAGTTTACCCTATTAAATCCAGTCACACAGCAGCTCTTCTGACACTCAGTCCGGCTGAGGGGGCGTGTTCCGGCGGGAAAGTGACGTTAATGCATTCCCTCTATAGTCAATTCTAGAAAAAAATAAAAGCATGAATCAAAGTTTCAAAGTGCTTAAAAGAAAGATAAGACTTTAGGATGGCTGTGCAATGACTAATCACGATTAATCACATCCAAAATAAAAGTTTGTGTTTAAATAATATATGTGTGTGTACTGTGTATAACTATTTTGTATATATAAAAATACACACACACTCATGTACATATTTAAGAAAAATGTGTTATTTATATGTAAAATATTCATATTAATATATAATATAAATTACGTATAAATAAGCAGTATATACATGCAAATATTTCTTAAATATATACATGCATGCATGTGTGTGTATTTATATAATTATACACAGTACACACATATATATTATGTAAACACAAACTTGTGATTAATCTCAAACTTGTGGATGTGATTAATCGCGATTAATCGTTGCACAGCCATACCAGCCCTCTTAGTTGCTAAAAACTACTAAATTAATTTGCTTATCAAATTTAAGTGCACTATTAAATAAGTCACCAAAGTTTTTTTTATAGAAGATAAAACACCAGAATTTAAATGAGAAATGTTTGGGACTTCAGAAGAGCCAAACACAATGATCTCCGTTTTACTCTCATTTAGATTTTAAAAATGTAACGACATCAAGGCTTAGAAATCGCATAGTCAGGCACAGAGGGAGTCTAAGCCATTTTTGTCCTTCAGGGGCAAATAAAGTTGCGTATCGTCTGCATAGCAATAATAGTCCAAGCCATGCTTTTCAAAAATAGAGCCTAAAGGAAACATATAGAGAGAAAACAATAAAGGGGTCAAAATAGAGCCTTGGGGGACCCCACAAGCCAAGGGGACCACACCCGAAAGCCATCCTCCTATATTGATCGAGAAGCTTCTATTTTTAAGGTATGACTGAAACCAACTTAGAACAGTTCCTCTGATGCCCACAACTTGCTCTAGCCGAGAAAGCAGGACATAATGGTCAACTGTATCGAACGCAGCACTTAAATCTAAAAGTACCAGTAAAACTGTTTCTGAAAAACGTTTGAACATTTTTGGTGCAGGAAACTTTGACTAACATTAACTTCAGAGGAAAACATGCTACACAAAATGTATTTCTTCTATGATCATCAGTACAAAAAGGCACAAAAAAATAAAGTTGCTTGACTTCTGTAGATGTTATTTCTGTCCAACCAGTCTGAAGAAGTTTCTCAATGCGCTGTGTGAAGAGGTTTTGCTCATTCTGGTCTCGTTCTGTGCTGTATTTTCTCCAGTCATCTTCTTTAAGCCCTCTGGCTTCAGACTCTCAAAGTCCAAACAGTTTTTGTGCTACAGTGATTCCTCACACAGGCTGCAACGCTTCAACGCATGCATTACTGCAAAGCCGAGGCTCAGTCTTGTTTATAAATCATTTCCCTCTCTTTAGACACAGGAAATCAGCTTGTACAAGCATATTTTAAGCGTGTGCATTATGCATTAAATACATTAATTTGTAATGTCATCTGACATTACACATTTTCTTCTGAGAAATTCAGGCCGGAAACATACACTACACATGAACGTCAATGCATTGGAAGTGCATCCCGTGTTTCACATTTAACACGCACAAACCTCAGTTCTCAGTGGAGCGAGAGCTTCCTTCAAAAAGCTGTTTAATGAAGCAAGATGTGTGATTATTCAGGTAGCTGCTATAAACATCTCAGCCATGACAGTATTTGCAGCTATAATACTGCGTCCCTTACGTCAACTTTGCATAATAAAAATTGACCGTTCTTGCTTTTTTAATGGAATGTTGCAGTATTTATTATAAACGATTCATCCGTGCACATCATTATTGTGTTGAATCCATGTTCCTGGTAATCTTGAATCAGAATAAGGAATTCTCTGAGGATGAGGGCGGGGCAATAACCTGTCACTCACATGAGATCAGCCATTAGCAAACCGCAACCATCCAATCAATTCCCCACAGAAAAAAATCAAGCCCCGCCCACATTTGCTCTTGTTCAAGAGGCCGTTTCACTCGGATATACGGCACAATAGAGAAGAAAAGACGAGTGAGACTTCCCTTTCATGCTAACTTTAAGAACTGTTCTAGATTATGAATAACATGATGAAATTTGTTCTGACATATTGAGCTTATATTTAGTATAATTTGAGACACTGTTGGGATCTCTTCTGATATTCTACAAAAGATGCACTTGCAATTTGTCTTTCATATGGATGCATGTGTCTTCAGATTCAGATCAGTTGAGAATTCCAGTAGGATGAGCGCCAAAAATTAGTCAATTAGAGAAGAAAAGAAGAGGGCGAGAGTGAAAGCTCTAAAGAAAAATAATCCGATTATGTTTCTGGTAGAAGAGAACATCTAATATTAAAGCTGCGATAAAATTAGATCCTGTAGATACTGTACGCCCACCTACATTCTCGCTCTCGCAGGATCGATGTGTTTGTGTCGCCCCGTCTCATTAATAACTCCCAGTTTCACGTGGCAAACAGGCAAACGCCGGAGGGCTGCGGGGCGCCTGTCCTCTCTGGCAGAAATACGGCCTCTCGAAGCACGAAGAAAGTCCTGCAGGACTGCTTAAACATCTGTACAGGCTCTGCTGGGCACCGGGGACCGATCCATTATGCATCGCAGCTGCTGCAGAGGAATATGTCACCTTCACAAACCCGGAGCCTCCTGTGATGAAATGTTAAAGAAGAGCTCTTTTAAATATTCACTTTGTCGCTCTTCAAAACATCGTGTTGGATGCGGGAAACAATTGTTTGACGCACTTCAGATGGGAGGAAAACAGTCAAAACAGAGTCGAGGGCTATGATACCTCTCTGAAGGCATTGTGGGATATTCTGCATCCTGTTACGGCTAAATGTAGAAACAACCGCATAAACACCATGTGACCTGGATAGTGCTTCATGCACATGTTCACCATGCTGCCATTAGTATCAAACTGACAAAGTGCAAAAGGGCGTTTGTTTTCATGCACCTCTCCATAAGAAGATATCAAAACATAAACACTCCTAAAAAATAAATACTACATGCATACTTAAATAGTGTTCATGTTAAAAGTTTGGGGTCAGTAAGATTTGCTTGAAAGAATTACTTTTATTCAGCAAGGATGCATTACATTGATCAAAAGTGACAGAAAGATTTCTAATTCAAATAAAATGCTGTTTTTTAAACTTCCTATTCATCAAATAATACTCAAAATAAAATGTATCATGGGTTTCACAAAAAAAAAACTGTTTTGAACATTCATAATAATCAGAAAAGTTGCAGATCATCATATTAGAGTGATTTCTGAAGGATCATGTGACACTGAAGACTGGAGTAATGATGCTGAAAATTCAGCTTTGATCACAGGAATAAATCAAATTTTACTAGGCTATATATTCACATAGAAAACAGCCGTTTTACATTGTAATAATATTTGACTATCTTTGCTGCATTTTTTATCAAATAAATGCAGCCTTGGTGAGCAGAAGAGAAAAATCTTACTAATCCCAAACTTAAGGTTATTCTATATTATTCACTATCCTGAAAAAGCAAAATATATTAACACACCAACAACTAGCAATTTTTTTTTAGATACACTGATGAATTTGGAAATGTGTATCTAGAATATAAAAACACTTCTGCTCAAAACAAACCAAAATGGCAAACTTCTAATCAGTAATCTCAAATTATGATCCGACCTGCTACTGTAACAGTATTACACTGGTTGGGAGGAAACTAATTAATAAGTCAATAAGGTTCCAGCCGAAGAGAACACTAATTACCATAACGGTGACTTCAAACACAACAAAGACTTACCAACAGCACTAAATAGCGCTAAAACCTCTATTAATGTGGACAACTTTTGTGCATGTCTCCGTGAATCCCTCATGTTTTGCCCTAGCATGCATAATTAAATTAATCAAGCGCAAGGGCTTATGGGTATTCCACCATTGCAAAATCCCACAATGCAGTGTGAACAGACCAGCTATATTATACACTATTCTGAAAAAGCAAAATGCAGTAACTACACCAACAATTAGCAATTTTGTCAGATTAGATACATTGATGAACATTTAGCCAGAATAAGAAGATAAATGGCAAGATAAGCTAAATGGCAACAAACTCCTGAACAGCATAAACAGCAAAACATTGATCTGTCAGTTTGAGTGGCCTGTCAATATTTGTCAACTTCTGACTCAACTAATGATGTTACTTTGGGGGCGGGGCCATCTGTTTGACAAGCAGTTCTGATTGGTGCAGAACTTTTAGTTTAATACATTTTGAAAGCTATGGCATCCTGACAGTTATTGGTCGAAGCTGATAATGTCAAAACCATTGATAAACTGCCTTTGCCAATATATCAGTCTATTTTCACACTAACTATGATTTGTGATGCACTGATCAAATCTCATACTATATAGAATGGATAAAGTATGAATTATGCTGAGCAGGTCTACACCTCACAAAAGCAAAGCACATCGATCCCTCTCTGTGTCCTACTGTCATATTTGCATACTGTAACAATAATCCATATTGGTTCTCTCTCTTCTTCCCCGCCAGGTTGTTTTTAGCATCACAGCCGCGTGCCGGATGCGGTTGAGGAGGAGATGCTCTCTGTCTCTCTCTCGTGCATCAGCGGCCATTTTGAGAGAGTCAGTTTGCAGTAATATGAAAACAGAACAAATTCAGCGGCAGAGACGGCAAATGAGCAAAGCCTGAATTATTTATAACCTTTCATTTCACCACTGGAGAAATACGAGCTCAGAGAGAGAGAGAGACAGAAGAGAGACGTGGCTCTTTTGGGTTTCTATCATTCATATTTTCTGACAGCAGGTGTTCAGACCATCATGTCCTGTAATGGACTCCAAACATCATCACACTCACATAAGACATAAAGCCAATTCCCTCAGTTTTATGATACGTTCGAGAATAAAACTTGAGCGACTACATTTGGTGCAGTAAAGAGAACTGAGGTTTTGACTCACTCAGCGGTTTATTCAGTCTCAAATCTCTTTTGTTCATCGTTTCTGTATGCTGCGGGTTCGTTTTATTAACCCTGTTGCTGGGCCATCATTTTATGCATTATTTATGCAAAAAAAAGTGATTGAGTTATTCCCTTTATCCTATTATAAAAAAAAAAAATCAATACTTTTAATCAGCGAGAAAGCATTAAATTGATCTAAAGTGAGTAAAGACGTTCATTCCATTCATCAAAGAATCCTGAAAAATAAAATGCATCATGGTTTTCAACATTTATGATAATCAGAAATGTTTATTGAGCAGCAAATCATCATATTATAATGATTTCTAAAGAAACAACATCCAAATAACATCAATTATATGACACCATAACAAAAACACCCTACAACGCCAACAAAATCAAGAATTAATCACGCCAACACAGACGATTAAAGTTTACATCTAAATGTGGCACTGATGCAATTCGTCCGTAATCGTGTTTCGCCTCTAATAGGCCAAACAGACCCTGAAAATAGAAAAAATGCTTATTTAACAACACAAACTAACCCGTCTTGCTTGTCTGCACACTGGAAGTACTTCGAATCCTGACCTTTGGGTCTTGAATCAGACACAGACCGCAGGCGGGCGGCGAAATCAAGACACAGTTTTACCCGTGACCTTCAAACCGACGTCCCTGAAACACCGGCATCACCATCTCTGAAGGCCAAACAGAAATCACAGCAGCGCTTGACAAGTCTTCAATGACGACGAAGGGCACAAACTTACAGTCATTTTCATTCCTCTCGTTTCTAATGCACAGTAAAAGTGTATTCAATGTTAAGTGTCCAAAAGTGGGAAACCCTGTTGAATATCTGGCCTCTGAAGTCTGTGATGATTTAAAGACATGAAAGAGCTGTAAAACCAATGGCCCTTAAAAACGAGAACAATCATGCAGTTAAAGAAAAGCGATGGCTAATACACATTAATACCTCCTTAAACGGCTCACATCACACCATTCTTTGGCATTTTACTCTTTTCCCTGAAGTCCACTTGTAATATTATTGAAGTTGTTAGCACCGAAAACAGTCATAATTTACTTTGACAGTCCATTTTCCAGTTGCCAGAATAAAATAAGCCATTCTTTTGCTTTTTTTACCACGAGGATTCAAGCATTTTAGAGCCTCTGATTCATGCTGTGACAGATTCAACACACAAACTGTATGAAGGTTTGGAAGAGTTTGTTCTCCATCTCGAAGATAATAAACATCTGCTTTACCTCACGGGCATGACAGTTCTGCAGCACAACGCCACTATTTATATAAACTCGTGAATCTCTGGTAAAACGCGCCACAATCAGTTCTCACTGACGTGATCTGGCACCTCCATGAAGATCAACTTTAGTAATGCATGCTTTCTTTCACATTGTCAAACATCCCATATAAGATAAATGAGAATTTAAACAGCTGCAAGTATACAACGTCAGTCATTATAATCTGAACACACATCTGCATACTGTATCAGTGTAGACAGCGTCAGTCATTATAATCTGAACACACATCTGTATACTGTATCAGTGTAGACACTGTCAGTCATTATAATCTGTCTACACTGATACAGTATACAGATGTGTGTTCAGATTATAATGACTGACTCTGTCTACACTGATACAGTATACAGATGTGTGTTCAGATTATAATGAATGACGCTGATACACTGATACAGTATACAGATGTGTGTTCAGATTATAATGAATGACGCTGATACACTGATACAGTATACAGATGTGTGTTCAGATTATAATGACTGACAGTCTACAATGATACAGTATACAGATGTGTGTTCAGAGTCAGTCATTATAATCTGAACACACATCTGTATACTGTATCAGTGTATCAGCGTCATTCATTATAATCTGAACACACATCTGTATACTGTATCAGTGTATCAGCGTCATTCATTATAATCTGAACACACATCTGTATACTGTATCAGTGTAGACAGAGTCAGTCATTATAATCTGAACACACATCTGTATACTGTATCAGTGTAGACAGTGTCAGTCATTATAATCTGAACACACATATGTATACTGTATCAGTGTAGACAAAGTCAGTAATTATAATCTGAACACACATCTGTATACTGTATCAGTGTAGACAGCATCAGGCATTATAATCTGAACACACATCTGTATACTGTATCAGTGTAGACAGTCAGTCATTATAAACTGAACACACATCTGTATACTGTATCAGTGTAGACAGTGTCAGTCATTATAATCTGAACACACATCTGTATACTGTATCAGTGAAGACAGTCAGTCATTATAATCTGAACACACATCTGTATACTGTATCAGTGTAGACAGCGTCAGTCATTATAATCTGAACACACATCTGTATACTGAATCAGTGTATACAGCGTCAGTCATTATAATCTGAACACACATCTGTATACTGTATCAGTGTAGACAGCGTCAGTCATTATAATCTGAACACACACCTGCATACTGTAACAGTGTAGACAGTCAGTCATTATAATCTGAACACACATCTGTATACTGTATCAGTGTAGACAGCGTCAGTCATTAAAATCTGAACACACATCTGTATACTGTATCAGTGTAGACAGCGTCAGTCATTATAATCTGAACACACATCTGTATACTGTATAAGTGTAGACAGCGTCAGTCATTATAATCTGAACAAACATCTGTATACTGTATAAGTGTAGACAGTCAGTCATTATAATCTGAACACACATCTGTATACTGTATCAGTGTAGAAAGCGTCAGTCATTATAATCTGAACACACATCTGTATACTGTATAAGTGTAGACAGCGTCAGTCATTATAATCTGAACAAACATCTGTATATTGTATCAGTGTAGACAGTCAGTCATTATAATCTGAACACACATCTGTATACTGTATCAGTGTAGACAGCGTCAGTCATTATAATCTGAACAAACATCTGTATACTGTATCAGTGTAGACAGTCAGTCATTATAATCTGAACACACATCTGTATACTGTATAAGTGTAGACAGCATCAGTCATTATAATCTGAACACACATCTGTATACTGTATAAGTGTAGACAGTCAGTCATTATAATCTGAACACACATCTGTATACTGTATCAGTGTAGACAGCGTCAGTCATTATAATCTGAACACACATCTGTATACTGTATAAGTGTAGACAGCGTCAGTCATTATAATCTGAACAAACATCTGTATACTGTATAAGTGTAGACAGTCAGTCATTATAATCTGAACACACATCTGTATACTGTATAAGTGTAGACAGCATCAGTCATTATAATCTGAACACACATCTGTATACTGTATAAGTGTAGACAGTCAGTCATTATAATCTGAACACACATCTGTATACTGTATCAGTGTAGACAGCGTCAGTCATTATAATATGAACAAACATCTGTATACTGAATCAGTGTATACAGCATCAGTCATTATAATCTGAACACACATCTGTATACTGTATCAGTGAAGACGGCATCAGTCATTATAATCTGAACACACATCTGTATACTGTATCAGTGTAGACAGTCAGTCATTATACTCTGAACACACATCTGTATACTGTATAAGTGTAGACAGCATCAGTCATTATAATCTGAACACACATCTGTATACTGTATAAGTGTAGACAGTCAGTCATTATAATCTGAACACACATCTGTATACTGTATCAGTGTAGACAGCGTCAGTCATTATAATCTGAACAAACATCTGTATACTGAATCAGTGTATACAGCGTCAGTCATTATAATCTGAACACACATCTGTATACTGTATCAGTGAAGACGGCATCAGTCATTATAATCTGAACACACATCTGTATACTGTATCAGTGTAGACAGCGTCAGTCATTATAATCTGAACACACATCTGTATAATGTATCAGTGTAGACAGCGTCAGTCATTATAATCTGAACACACATCTGTATACTGTATCAGTGTAGACAGCGTCAGTCATTATAATCTGAACACACATCTGTATACTATATCAGTGTAGACAGCATCAGTCATTATAATCTGAACACACATCTGTATACTGTATCAGTGTAGACAGTCAGTCATTATAATCTGAACACACATCTGTATACTGTATCAGTGTAGACAGCGTCAGTCATTATAATCTGAACACACATCTGTATACTGTATCAGTGTAGACAGCGTCAGTCATTATAATCTGAACACACATCTGTATACTGTATCACTGTAGACAGTGTCAGTAATTATAATCTGAACACACATCTGTATACTGTATCAGTGTAGACAGCGTCAGTCATTATAATCTGAACACACATCTGTATACTGTATCAGTGTATCAGCGTCATTCATTATAATCTGAACACACATCTGTATACTGTATCAGTGTATCAGCGTCATTCATTATAATCTGAACACACATCTGTATACTGTATCAGTGTAGACAGAGTCAGTCATTATAATCTGAACACACATCTGTATACTGTATCAGTGTAGACAGTGTCAGTCATTATAATCTGAACACACATATGTATACTGTATCAGTGTAGACAGTGTCAGTAATTATAATCTGAACACACATCTGTATACTGTATCAGTGTAGACAGCATCAGGCATTATAATCTGAACACACATCTGTATACTGTATCAGTGTAGACAGTCAGTCATTATAAACTGAACACACATCTGTATACTGTATCAGTGTAGACAGTGTCAGTCATTATAATCTGAACACACATCTGTATACTGTATCAGTGAAGACAGTCAGTCATTATAATCTGAACACACATCTGTATACTGTATCAGTGTAGACAGCGTCAGTCATTATAATCTGAACACACATCTGTATACTGAATCAGTGTAGACAGCGTCAGTCATTATAATCTGAACACACATCTGTATACTGTATCAGTGTAGACAGCGTCAGTCATTATAATCTGAACACACACCTGCATACTGTAACAGTGTAGACAGTCAGTCATTATAATCTGAACACACATCTGTATACTGTATCAGTGTAGACAGCGTCAGTCATTACAATCTGAACACACATCTGTATACTGTATCAGTGTAGACAGCGTCAGTCATTATAATCTGAACACACATCTGTATACTGTATAAGTGTAGACAGCGTCAGTCATTATAATCTGAACAAACATCTGTATACTGTATAAGTGTAGACAGTCAGTCATTATAATCTGAACACACATCTGTATACTGTATCAGTGTAGAAAGCGTCAGTCATTATAATCTGAACACACATCTGTATACTGTATAAGTGTAGACAGCGTCAGTCATTATAATCTGAACAAACATCTGTATATTGTATCAGTGTAGACAGTCAGTCATTATAATCTGAACACACATCTGTATACTGTATCAGTGTAGACAGCGTCAGTCATTATAATCTGAACAAACATCTGTATACTGTATCAGTGTAGACAGTCAGTCATTATAATCTGAACACACATCTGTATACTGTATAAGTGTAGACAGCATCAGTCATTATAATCTGAACACACATCTGTATACTGTATAAGTGTAGACAGTCAGTCATTATAATCTGAACACACATCTGTATACTGTATCAGTGTAGACAGCGTCAGTCATTATAATCTGAACACACATCTGTATACTGTATAAGTGTAGACAGCGTCAGTCATTATAATCTGAACAAACATCTGTATACTGTATAAGTGTAGACAGTCAGTCATTATAATCTGAACACACATCTGTATACTGTATAAGTGTAGACAGCATCAGTCATTATAATCTGAACACACATCTGTATACTGTATAAGTGTAGACAGTCAGTCATTATAATCTGAACACACATCTGTATACTGTATCAGTGTAGACAGCGTCAGTCATTATAATATGAACAAACATCTGTATACTGAATCAGTGTATACAGCATCAGTCATTATAATCTGAACACACATCTGTATACTGTATCAGTGAAGACGGCATCAGTCATTATAATCTGAACACACATCTGTATACTGTATCAGTGTAGACAGTCAGTCATTATAATCTGAACACACATCTGTATACTGTATAAGTGTAGACAGCATCAGTCATTATAATCTGAACACACATCTGTATACTGTATAAGTGTAGACAGTCAGTCATTATAATCTGAACACACATCTGTATACTGTATCAGTGTAGACAGCGTCAGTCATTATAATCTGAACAAACATCTGTATACTGAATCAGTGTATACAGCGTCAGTCATTATAATCTGAACACACATCTGTATACTGTATCAGTGAAGACGGCATCAGTCATTATAATCTGAACACACATCTGTATACTGTATCAGTGTAGACAGCGTCAGTCATTATAATCTGAACACACATCTGTATAATGTATCAGTGTAGACAGCGTCAGTCATTATAATCTGAACACACATCTGTATACTGTATCAGTGTAGACAGCGTCAGTCATTATAATCTGAACACACATCTGTATACTGTATCAGTGTAGACAGCATCAGTCATTATAATCTGAACACACATCTGTATACTGTATCAGTGTAGACAGTCAGTCATTATAATCTGAACACACATCTGTATACTGTATCAGTGTAGACAGCGTCAGTCATTATAATCTGAACACACATCTGTATACTGTATCAGTGTAGACAGCGTCAGTCATTATAATCTGAACACACATCTGTATACTGTATCACTGTAGACAGTGTCAGTAATTATAATCTGAACACACATCTGTATACTGTATCAGTGTAGACAGCGTCAGTCATTATAATCTGAACACACATCTGTATACTGTATCAGTGTAGACAGCGTCAGTCATTATAATCTGAACACACATCTGTATACTGTATCAGTGTAGACAGTCAGTCATTATAATCTGAACACACATCTGTATACTGTATCAGTGTAGACAGCATCAGTCATTATAATCTGAACACACATCTGTATACTGTATCAGTGTAGACAGTCAGTCATTATAATCTGAACACACATCTGTATACTGTATCAGTGTAGACAGCGTCAGTCATTATAATCTGAACACACATCTGTATACTGTATCAGTGTAGACAGCATCAGTCATTATAATTTGAACACACATCTGTATACTGTATCAGTGTAGACAGAGTCAGTCATTATAATCTGAACACACATCTGTATACTGTATCAGTGTAGACAGTGTCAGTCATTATAATCTGAACACAAATCTGTATACTGTATCACTGTAGACAGTTTCAGTAATTATAATCTGAACACACATCTGTATACTGTATCAGTGTAGACAGCGTCAGTCATTATAATCTGAACACACATCTGTATACTGTATCAGTGTAGACAGCGTCAGTCATTATAATCTGAACATCTGTATACTGTATCAGTGTAGACAGTCAGTCATTATAATCTGAACACACATATCTGTATACTGTATCAGTGTAGACAGTCAGTCATTATAATCTGAACACACATCTGTATACTGTATCAGTGTATCAGCGTCAGTCATAATCTGAACACACATCTGTATACTCTATCAGTGTAGACAGTCAGTCATTATAATCTGAACACACATCTGTATACTGTATCAGTGTAGACAGTCAGTCATTATAATCTGAACACACATCTGTATACTGTATCAGTGTAGACAGCGTCAGTCATTATAATCTGAACACACATCTGTATACTGTATGAGTGTAGACAGTCAGTCATTATAATCTGAACACACATCTGTATACTGTATCAGTGTAGACAGCGTCAGTCTTTATAATCTGAACACACATCTGTATACTGTATCAGTGTAGACAGCGTCAGTCATTATAATCTGAACACACATCTGTATACTGTATCAGTGTAGACAGTCAGTCATTATAATCTGAACACACATCTGTATACTGTATCAGTGTAGACAGTGTCAGTCATTATAATCTGAACACACATCTGTATACTGTATCAGTGTAGACAGTCAGTCATTATAATCTGAACACACATCTGTATACTGTATCAGTGTAGACAGCATCAGTCATTATAATCTGAACACACATCTGTATACTGTATAAGTGTAGACAGTCAGTCATTATAATCTGAACACACACCTGCATACTGTAACAGTGTAGACAGTCAGTCATTATAATCTGAACACACATCTGTATACTGTATCAGTGTAGACAGTCAGTCATTATAATCTGAACACACATCTGTATACTGTATCAGTGTAGACAGTGTCAGTCATTATAATCTGAACACACATCTGTATACTGTATCAGTGAAGACAGTCAGTCATTATAATCTGAACACACATCTGTATACTGTATCAGTGTAGACAGCGTCAGTCATTATAATATGAACAAACATCTGTATACTGAATCAGTGTATACAGCATCAGTCATTATAATCTGAACACACATCTGTATACTGTATCAGTGAAGACGGCATCAGTCATTATAATCTGAACACACATCTGTATACTGTATCAGTGTAGACAGTCAGTCATTATAATCTGAACACACATCTGTATACTGTATAAGTGTAGACAGCATCAGTCATTATAATCTGAACACACATCTGTATACTGTATAAGTGTAGACAGTCAGTCATTATAATCTGAACACACATCTGTATACTGTATCAGTGTAGACAGCGTCAGTCATTATAATCTGAACAAACATCTGTATACTGAATCAGTGTATACAGCGTCAGTCATTATAATCTGAACACACATCTGTATACTGTATCAGTGAAGACGGCATCAGTCATTATAATCTGAACACACATCTGTATACTGTATCAGTGTAGACAGCGTCAGTCATTATAATCTGAACACACATCTGTATAATGTATCAGTGTAGACAGCGTCAGTCATTATAATCTGAACACACATCTGTATACTGTATCAGTGTAGACAGCGTCAGTCATTATAATCTGAACACACATCTGTATACTGTATCAGTGTAGACAGCATCAGTCATTATAATCTGAACACACATCTGTATACTGTATCAGTGTAGACAGTCAGTCATTATAATCTGAACACACATCTGTATACTGTATCAGTGTAGACAGCGTCAGTCATTATAATCTGAACACACATCTGTATACTGTATCAGTGTAGACAGCGTCAGTCATTATAATCTGAACACACATCTGTATACTGTATCACTGTAGACAGTGTCAGTAATTATAATCTGAACACACATCTGTATACTGTATCAGTGTAGACAGCGTCAGTCATTATAATCTGAACACACATCTGTATACTGTATCAGTGTAGACAGCGTCAGTCATTATAATCTGAACACACATCTGTATACTGTATCAGTGTAGACAGTCAGTCATTATAATATGAACACACATCTGTATACTGTATCAGTGTAGACAGCATCAGTCATTATAATCTGAACACACATCTGTATACTGTATCAGTGTAGACAGTCAGTCATTATAATCTGAACACACATCTGTATACTGTATCAGTGTAGACAGCGTCAGTCATTATAATCTGAACACACATCTGTATACTGTATCAGTGTAGACAGCGTCAGTCATTATAATTTGAACACACATCTGTATACTGTATCAGTGTAGACAGAGTCAGTCATTATAATCTGAACACACATCTGTATACTGTATCAGTGTAGACAGTGTCAGTCATTATAATCTGAACACACATCTGTATACTGTATCACTGTAGACAGTTTCAGTAATTATAATCTGAACACACATCTGTATACTGTATCAGTGTAGACAGCGTCAGTCATTATAATCTGAACACACATCTGTATACTGTATCAGTGTAGACAGCGTCAGTCATTATAATCTGAACATCTGTATACTGTATCAGTGTAGACAGTCAGTCATTATAATCTGAACACACATATCTGTATACTGTATCAGTGTAGACAGTCAGTCATTATAATCTGAACACACATCTGTATACTGTATCAGTGTATCAGCGTCAGTCATAATCTGAACACACATCTGTATACTCTATCAGTGTAGACAGTCAGTCATTATAATCTGAACACACATCTGTATACTGTATCAGTGTAGACAGTCAGTCATTATAATCTGAACACACATCTGTATACTGTATCAGTGTAGACAGCGTCAGTCATTATAATCTGAACACACATCTGTATACTGTATGAGTGTAGACAGTCAGTCATTATAATCTGAACACACATCTGTATACTGTATCAGTGTAGACAGCGTCAGTCTTTATAATCTGAACACACATCTGTATACTGTATCAGTGTAGACAGCGTCAGTCATTATAATCTGAACACACATCTGTATACTGTATCAGTGTAGACAGTCAGTCATTATAATCTGAACACACATCTGTATACTGTATCAGTGTAGACAGTGTCAGTCATTATAATCTGAACACACATCTGTATACTGTATCAGTGTAGACAGTCAGTCATTATAATCTGAACACACATCTGTATACTGTATCAGTGAAGACAGTCAGTCATTATAATCTGAACACACATCTGTATACTGTATCAGTGTAGACAGCATCAGTCATTATAATCTGAACACACATCTGTATACTGTATAAGTGTAGACAGTCAGTCATTATAATCTGAACACACACCTGCATACTGTAACAGTGTAGACAGTCAGTCATTATAATCTGAACACACATCTGTATACTGTATCAGTGTAGACAGTCAGTCATTATAATCTGAACACACATCTGTATACTGTATCAGTGTAGACAGTGTCAGTCATTATAATCTGAACACACATCTGTATACTGTATCAGTGAAGACAGTCAGTCATTATAATCTGAACACACATCTGTATACTGTATCAGTGTAGACAGTGTCAGTCATTATAATCTGAACACACATCTGTATACTGTATCAGTGTAGACAGTCAGTCATTATAATCTGAACACACATCTGTATACTGAATCAGTGTAGACAGCGTCAGTCATTATAATCTGAACATCTGTATACTGTATCAGTGTAGACAGTCAGTCATTATAATCTGAACACACATATCTGTATACTGTATCAGTGTAGACAGTCAGTCATTATAATCTGAACACACATCTGTATACTGTATCAGTGTATCAGCGTCAGTCATAATCTGAACACACATCTGTATACTCTATCAGTGTAGACAGTCAGTCATTATAATCTGAACACACATCTGTATACTGTATCAGTGTAGACAGTCAGTCATTATAATCTGAACACACATCTGTATACTGTATCAGTGTAGACAGCGTCAGTCATTATAATCTGAACACACATCTG
>JAPDVR010000009.1:49314955-49344955 GCA_026230005.1 Gila orcuttii | reverse complement strand
AAAAGATGGTGTCCTGTTAAAATGACACCACTTGTTTTAAAGGAACAGTGCACTGAAAATGAAACACTACAGTGAATAACGACTTAAATGTGAGTCTGTTCCTCATATCAATTATCGTATGATTTCAGAAGACCCTGAATACAGTGTACAATGTTGTTACTGTTATGATACTTTTAGCCCTTAACTCTAACCCACAGACACAACACCCCTGCTGTCACTTCCACAAACACATGTCCACGCGCCACACACCCGCACACTGATTTAACGCCACCTGTGTTCTCCTGCTAATTCACAAAGTCTTGCTGAATCTCTTATTCTGGTTTTAGAAGCATAGATTGGGCTGGCCATGTTCATCTTCTGCTGAGGAAAAGATGATTAAAAATGTCTGAAAGATGGTTAGAGATCGTTCTTTCCTTGGAACAAACATCTCGTGTCTGACCGCTGACGTCACACTGATTAACAGCTTACAGACATTCACCACAACCAACACTACACTGAAATTATGAGCAAAACAAGAAAAAAGTCATACAAAATAAAGTTCAATTAATTTCATTCTTTTTAAGCACTATAATATTACAATCTATTTGGAATTCACTGTAATAATACATAAATTAAAATATAAATACAAATTATTTTTAAAATATTTATATTTCACAGATAATTAAAATAATAAATACACAGATACAAATAAATGTACAAAAAAGAACTAATAAAAATATACAAAATATTGTAATAAATAATATCATAAAAAATATAAAATAGATTTAAACACAAATACAAATACAATTATAATAAATATTTAAATATAATAAATAATAATAAATAAAATAAGTACATTTCATTTTTAAGAACCATTAATGAAAAAGTTCAATAATATAGTGAAAAATATAAAATTTATTGTATTAAAAAATAATAATAATATGAAATATAATAATAAAATAAATGTATAATATTGTTTTTAGAATAAATACATTCTAAAATATATTTTAGATATTTAAAAAAAAATATAAAAATAAATAAAAAGTCAATTTAATTATTCTAAGAATCCTTTAAGAAAAGAAATACTATGATATAATAAAAATAAAAATAAAATTAAATAATAAAACAAACATATGCTATTTATTTAATAATATTTACTTATAATAAAATTAAAATAATAAATTAAATAAATAAATAACTGAGAAGTCTTTAAAAATAAAATTACTATAATGTAATTAAATATTTGCAATTTCCTCCAACAGCATGTAGTCATGGCTGTCATGTAAATATAATAAGTCCTAAGTATAATGACAAAAAGAGACTTAAATAGTTTAAATGGCCAGTAATGAGGAGCAGCGCCTCCAGTCTAGATCTGTGGTCAACTCCATCTGAAGCTCACAGACCACGAGACCTGCCAAATCTCAATGAATTTAATCTTGGCAGAGCTGAAAGCGTTGACCTTGTGCTGCCCCTCTTAAATTAAAAGCTTAATATCCATCGCCATTCAAGTGTAAATTGAAAGCAGACAATAGAGGAAAAGCAGTGAAGCACAGCCGCTTCAGATTATTTATCCAGACCGGACAAAGAGATCATGAGGCATCAATAAAAACGGGAAATCATGAGCTGTGACGGAAGACTTACATGATAGAAACCTTCACAAACATGCTCTCCAAAGCATAAAGCAAATCTCTTTCTTGTCCTCCTCCTCCTGTTCACAAACTGCAGGTCTGCTCAGACTCTGTGTTTTACTGGGAGGGAATTTATCCCAAAATGACTCATGTTTTTCACAACCCCATGAATCTGATCAGCCAAGGACACAAAATATAATCATACTGTACAATTTCAAAACAGACGTATTATTTTATTTTTATTTTATTACTATTGCAATACTACAATTGCACTGTAAAATAAAAAAAAACAATTAATAACAAGAATAATAAAAATATTAATAATAATAATAATAATTATTATTATTCAAAATAATATATGATTATTCAAATATTATTATTTTGATGTTATAATTTTATAATTATTGTATTATTATGACTGTTGCAATAATACAATTGTACTGTAAATTAAAAAGTTATTTAATAACAAATATAATAAAATATTAATAATAATAATTACTATTATTTACATTTTATTATAGGTATTTATTGATATTACTATTGCAATTATCCTGTACTGTAATACTGTACTGTAAAATAAAATGTCAAGAATTGAATAATAATAATATGATAAAATAACTTTTATTATTATTATTGGAATAATACTATTGAATAATTTTATAATAATAACTATTACATTCATTATTAACAATATTACTTATATCATTATTTACATTGTTAATATTACTATTGCAACAATACTATTGTACTGTAAAATAAAAAGCCAAGTATTCATTATAGTTATTATTAAATGTTATTGTTATTTTATTGAATCATAATTGGAACATTACTACTATATACTGTATAGTAGTATGTAAAATATGTAAATCCTCTATGAACTCCTCTATGTGGAACACAAAGTGTTTATCAGAATATCTGATGTGTTGGTTTGCGTCCAGTGAAAGCGGATTGGAGCGTCATGAGTGTGTGCAAATGATGGCAGAGTTTTGGTGTTTGACAAGAGCACTTGAGATGAAGTCGATTGAGGACTGGAGACGAGCAGCGCTCCGTAATCCTCCCTGGGAATTATCCCTCATCTTTCCCAGTCTCCAGGGATCAAAAACACAGAGCTGGTCTGGCTCATCGCAGGCATGATGGGTAAACAACACGCAAACCACCGTGTGTTCGGCTGTGTGTCATCAAAGAGCCGTTCCTCGGATGAACACGGGCCGCAGGATTACCGGAAAGAAGCGCTCGTGTTTTAATACAACAATTATTCCTCAAACAAACCCCACACAATGAGAGATGAAGCCTTGAAGAATAGATAAACACACTCTTACTGTGAGGGCTGTGCTACTTTGCCCATCACTGTCTCTCATACCCATTAGAGAGAGAGAGAGACTGTAACTAAGACCCTGAGTTCCCAGCAGAGCACAGAAAAATGATAGCATCAGGAGCAGGGCATGCTGGGAAATCTGCAGGGGGTTCTGGGACATTACAGAGATAACAGGCCATACGGGAACACTGTTCTGCTGGAGAACCAGCCCTGAACCTGAACATCAATGAACATCTCTACTCATTAACCATCCAGAGTGAAGAAACATCAGAGCCTTTATAAACTAAAGCCCTTATAACTCATAATCACCTAGCAACCACTCAGGAAACCATAGCAACTACCTAGCAATGCCCTAAAAAACACCTAGAACACTGTATGCCTTGGCAACGTTACTTAACAACCATAAATAGTCTACAGTTGTTTTTATCACTAACTAACTGAATTATACACAGGTTAACTAACTAACTAAACTATAAACAGGTTAACTAACCAACTAACTAACTAACTAAACTATAAACAGGTTAACTAACTAACTAAATAAACTAAACTATAAACAGGTTAAAGCTCCAGTAGGTAGCTTTTGTAAACAAATATTTGTTAAAACTGTCATTATGTCCTGACAGTAGAATATGAGACAGATAATCTGTGGAAAAAATCAAGCTCCTCTGGCTCCTCCCTGTGGTCTATTGCCATTAGCAGAAATACACCGCTCCCGGTCAGAAACAACCAATCAGAGCCAGGAGGAATGTCTTAGCAGTGTCAATCACGCTCGTGTACGCGCTGATCACCCCTCTCTTGCACAGCGCGAGCGCGTACCGTCGTTCGTGACTCTCCTGTTCGAACTCGTTCATCCAAATGAACAAATCTTTTTTCGAGTCATTTCGTTCATTCAACGAACAAAATGACTCGCAAAAAAGATTCGTTCATTTCGAACGAGTCATTTTCAGAGTCATTTCGTTCATTCAACGAACGAAATGATTCAATAAAAGATTTGTTCATTTTGAACGAGTCTTTTTTGGAGTCATTTCGTTCATTCAACGAATGAAATGACTCGAAAAAAGATTTGTTCATTTTGATGAACGAGTTCGAACAGGATCACGAACGTGCATCACAGAACAGAGCAAGGCGAGCATTTGAGCTTATAAAACTTAAAGTTTTGTATTTATTTTTGAAATGACCGATCGTTTCGCTAGATAAGACCCTTATTCATCGTCTGGTATCGTTTAAAGCCCTTTGAAGCTGCACTGAAACTGTCATTTGGTCCTTGAAACGTTTGTGTCCTATTGAAGTCCATTATATGGAGAAAAAGCCTGGAATGTTTTCATCCAAAACCTTAATTTCTTTTCGACTGAAGAAAGAAAGACATGGACATCTTGGATGACATGGGGGTGAGTAAATTATCAGCAAAAGTTTTTTTTAAAGTGAACTAATCCTTTAACGTTATCTTACTAGCTATTTATAACTTATAGAAAGAGTGCAACGTTATAAAGTTACATGTATTGCAAAATACATAATGATTTGAGGACCAAGTTTGTAGTCAAAGTATTGGCAGGTCAATGTAAAGCATATTGTTGATGTTTCGTCCCTATTAGTGAATGTTCCATAACTGTTTATAATCCGCCGTCATGGGTGGTCCTGCTTACTAGCCTGCGCTTTCACGGCAGGCTCCGCTGTGGGGGAGGAGCTGTGGAGGGAGGTGCTGTGGGGGAGGAGCTGTGGAGGGAGGAGCTGTGGGGGGAGGAGCTGTGGAGGGAGGAGCTGTGGGGGGAGGAGCTGTGGGGGGAGGAGCTGTGGAGGGAGGAGCTGTGGAGGGAGGAGCTGTGGAGGGAGGAGCTGTGGAGGGAGGAGCTGTGGGGGAGGAGCTGTGGAGGGAGGAGCTGTGGAGGGAGGAGCTGTGGAGGGAGGAGCTGTGGGGGAGGAGCTGAGGAGGGAGGAGCTGTGGAGGGAGGAGCTGTGGGGGAGGAGCTGTGGGGGGAGGAGCTGTGGAGGGAGGAGCTGTGGGGGAGGAGCTGTGGAGGGAGGAGCTGTGGACGGAGGAGCTGTGGAGGGAGGAGCTGTGGGGGGAGGAGCTGTGGAGGGAGGAGCTGTGGAGGGAGGAGCTGTGGGGGAGGAGCTGTGGAGGGAGGGCTGTAGCGCAGCAGAGAGCAAGGGGGTTGGACCTGCAAGTTGTGCTTGTTCAAATTTTCAGGCTAAGTCAACATTTTCTCAAAACTCCCTACTGCAACTTTAACTAATTAACTAAATACACTACTAAATAAACGAAACTACAAAAAGGATAACTAAACTAAACTATAAACATGTTAACTAATCAACAAACTAAATAAACTAAACTATAAACATGTTAACTAATCAACAAACTAAATAAACTAAACTATAAACATGTTAACTAAATAATTAACTAAACTACAAACAGGTTAACTAATTTAAGTAACTAACTAAACTAAACTAAACTACAAACAGGTTAGCTAACTATCAAAATAACTAAATTAAAATAAAAGTTAGTTAATCAAAATGTTCATGTTAGTTCACAGTCCATTAACTGATGTAAACACATACAACTTTTGATCTTTAAATCAGTAAATGTGGATATTAACATTTATTAAGATTAGTAAATGTTGTAGAAGTATTGGTCATTGTTAGTTCATGTTAACTAGTAATGTTAACAAATTAAAACTTATTGTAAAGTGTTCCCTTTCAAAAGCTACAATCGATGCTGCGCTGCTTAGCGCATTGGGAACGTCTTTAATCGTGACCAGCTGTGAATATTGTGTGTAACATGTCAACAGAATTGACCCGGAGGTATTAATAGCCTTGGTCGGTGATGTCATCGGCGCGCACCCGCGACACGAGGCTATAAATAGATGAGCCACAGGTGCAACGTCAGGTCTTTTGTCTTCTGTGTATGTGTGCGTCAGAAAACTCTCTCACCTCTCTATCTGCTTCAGATATTGTTAGGTGTTAGTTTTCAACTGGCAGTGTGCTGAATTTTCTCTCTGAGTTGAACAAGTGAAAGGAGTAAATCCAAGAAAATTTGTGATTTACAAAACAAACGGTGTGTGCCTCCGTGTTCACGTCCTATGGCTGAATCAGACACACACCACTGCTGATCAGTTAGTTTGGGGAGAGAGTTAAAGCAACACTATGTCGTTTTTCAACCTTCATTATATATTTCCAAGACCCTTGAGATGGTACATCGACTTACAATAGGTTGAATGACACGTCTGCCGTAGCCTGACAGTGTCTGTATCGCTTTTACTGGCACTATGTAACTTCGGGTTTCGGGTAGGAACCCGAACACAAAAAAAACTACAAAATGCGACTGCTTTACGGCATACGTCACTTCCCCCACTTCCTCAAATTCTGACGTGAGAGCACAACTAGTGTTTGAAACCCGTCTGTATGTTGTTGTCATGACCGAAGCAACAACTAAAAGGAAGAAGACAAAGGTTTTGTCAGAGGAGACTAAAAGAAGAAAAAGGGAGAGTGACAAATTAAAAGACCGGACGAGGATCACTATTGGAGCGAGAGCAAGACAGTTTGAAGACGGTGAGAGCGTTATGTAAAACAGTAGACAATAGGCTACTATAATGACGCTGGCTTGTAAATGTGAAAACTTTTGACGTTTGAAAAAAATAAAACCCATGAAATTATATTCATATGACATGCTGAAATATATGCCAATGTACCTGGGATGAAGAAATTTCACACGCAACGCTGGCAGTCTGCCCGCGAGTACTCAAGACAGTATCGGCTTGTCAACAAATGCACACGTGTATCGCCTGGTGTAACCATGACAGATTTTACGACAGTAGTAGAAGACAATACTGTTTCCCAACTGTAGAGGGACCCCGAGTGCAAAAACCGCGAAAACGACATAGTGTTGCTTTAAAGTTCAAGTTTAGTTAAAGTTTCGCGTTCGCTTTGCTTATTTCAAAGGGGTAGCACCCACAATTAGGAATGGGAATTGAAAACCGGTTACACTCGAGAACCGGTTCTAAGTTTTATGAACCATCGATATTGTATGCCCTCGACGTTAACGAGTCCTCTTATCGATGCTCATGCTCCGGGTCCCAGCCATAATATACAGACCGTGAACTCACAACTGTCCCTTTTTTCCTTTATTGGGCAGCATAGCAGGGCGTCCTACACATCTGTGCGTCATGACGTCAAAGCGATTTGAGCAGAGGACGGAATCATGGAGAGGAAGAGATAATCTAAAGCTTGGCTTTATTTTACTAAACGAGATGAAAATGATGCCGTTTGCAATAACTGCAAGGCTGTTATTATGTGTAAGGGTGCAAATACAAGCAACATGCTTAAACATATATCTACACATGGTACTAAATTACAGGAATGCCGTGTTTTTGATCCGCTGCGTACAACTGCCCAAGCTAGCAGCACCGTAACCGCCGTTGAACAGGGTAATGTTAAATATCACTGGCATCTTACAAATAACAGGCATATTCTACAAAAACATTGTATTTAGTATAACTATTCCATCCCTGTTTTTATAGAGAATAGTTTTAATTCTATATTAGGAGGAAGCGTATGCTTGTGTTTACAGAAGAGTTTTTAATTTATTTTGTAAATCTTATTTATTATTCAGTTTGCTTACTCAAGTGTAAGCTTTAAAACAAATAAAACCACTTGTTTTTTTACCGAAAAAAGCATATGACTACTTTTTTCCATACAGAGTTATCAGGAATCGATAAGAGAATCGTTAAAGAATCGGATCGATAAGCAGAATCCTCAGTGGCATTGATATTGATAAAATCTTATCAATTCCCATCCCTACTCACAACTGTGGGGCTCGCGTGTCGATCTAGCTGAGGAGCGAGAGACGGGTGCGTCCCTATCACTTGCTCTCTCTCCAGATCGCGATGTCTTTTGCCTGACTACCGAAGCGTGCCACGGTGCTTCTTCGGCTCGGGCAGAGGACACTGAATCTCGCCAGTAAATGGGGTATCTTTGAAAGGTGGTGCACAGCACATAATACACATCTGGTCAACTGCCAGATTGCTTCAGTTCTGGACTTCCTGCAGGAAAAGTTGTTGACAGGCACATGCCCCTCCACTCTCAGGGTTTATGTGGCCGCTCTTTCGGCTTGCCATGTCTTGGTGGACACTAAGTGCCACTCGGGAGACATCCTCTTCTCGCTCGCTTCATTCGTGGGGCCAGACGACTGAGGCCACCTGATAGAACCAAGATCCCTTCATAGGACTTAGCTATAGTCCTCAAGGGTATGGATTAGACCCCCTTTGATCCTCTAGAGTCAGCGTCTGACAATCTTCTGACCCTAAATATGGTTTTTCTTATGGCTATAACTTCTTTAAAAAGAACCGGGGATCTGTCGATTTCGTCATCCTGCTTAGACTTTGCCCCAGGAATGGTGAAAGTGATTTTGCATCCTCATCCTGATTATCTGCCTAAGGTTACTTTCTCGACCGTACATCCGGTCAATCTCGAGACCTTCTGCCCTCCGCCGTTCACAAAGCCGGAGCAGGAGAGATCTCACAGACTGTGTCCAGTCCGTGCTCTTCAGACCTACGTCCACCGCACTAGCCAGTGGCGTAAGTCAGAGCAACTGTTCGTCTGTTATGGGGGCCGTAACAAGGGGGCGGCCGCCACCAAACAGACCATGTCACATTGGGTCAGGGATGCTATTGCTCTTGCCTATGAGGAGCGCAGTCAAGTTCACTCACTCCACCAGGGGGGTTGCCTCCTCTACTGCTCTGAAGAGGGGTGCCCCCCTGCAATTTGCTTGTGATGCGGCAGGCTGGTCCTCTCCGCACACATTCATAAGATTTTATAGTTTGGATGTTCATGCCACTCCGGGCTCTCATGTCCTTGAGTCGACATCACAAGCTAATGTCTGAGGCATTCTTGTGTTCTTGTGAGCACACCTACACAACCGTGAGGAGTCCAGACACCTTCAAGCACGGCGGTGTGGGTATTCTCATTCCCAATGTGCTGAGCAGCGCAGCATCGATTGTAGCTTTTGAAAGGGAACGATCCGGGTTACTTGACTGTAACCCTGTTCCCTGAAAATGCGGAACGAGATGCTGCGCTGCATTGCCGTGCTGAAGATGTCCCGGGACTGCTCTTCAGACTAAATATCCTGATGATACACCTGTGGCTCATATATTTATAGCCTCGTGTCGCGGGTGCGTGCCAATATACGTCACCGACCGAGGCTATTAATACCTCCGGGTCAATTCTATAGGCGTGTTACACACAATATTCACAGCTGGTCACGATGAAAGACGTTCCCAATGCGCTAAGCAGCGCAGCATCTAATTCCGCTTTTCCAGGGAACAGGGTTACAGTCAAGTAACCCGGATCGTTACCATTTATTCTGATTATTAACTGTAAATAGATCTTGAACACGGATTTGTTAAATTGAACCCTCTGGGGACCAGAAACGCGCCGGCGCGTTTTGCTTGTTTTTTTTCACATAGCAGAAAAATAGACTTAAAGTACTACCATCATTTCTGTTCATATAGAGTTAAGAAATATGAGAAAATAATCTGTTAAATGTCTACTTTTTTATGTGCCCACATACAATCGAAATAAAATATTGTGCTTTTGTAAAATAAAGAAAATAAACAGGGTGTGCGTTCTGCCTCTCAGTCACCGTGAACTTTTTTTCTGGAGCACGTCTCTAATCTTCAACAAAACTCAGCAAATACTATTCACCAAGCTATAAGCAATATATCTTTTAAATCATTTGAGTTTGTACTTTTAAATGATCCGATTCAAAACTAAAATAAATATTCTCCGTTTATGTCATCTATATAAAAAGAGAGACGTGTCAGCCGGTCTAATTATCTTTCTCTCAGCTCATTATTCTGGTAATGTGACACGCCCACGGAGAGCACGCGCTATTCAGACGCAAATATGTGAAGCAACACATTGAGACGCGTTAACGCCCATAAACTCTGAAAACACACTATATTTTTTAGTCAGATTAATCTACTGTCGTCTTGCGCGACTATATGAGGAACAATCCTGGGACATTTACCTACCTCAGAACTAGTGCTGGTTTAGCCTATTTTCACCACGAGGAGGAGCAACAGATTCAGCTGAGAAGTAAGTGTTTTATGCGTGTGCTTTGTTCTAATCGCGATATAGAATAACATTAGTGTCTGTAAACGGAAAAATAGCATACTGTTTAAATGTGAATCATGTTTCTGTGTGTGTGTGTGTGTGAATGAATGAATGAATGAACACACAGATACGCACTGTTACAGACGAAATAAAAGAAAACATTTCGTTGACTAGTCTAAAATAGACATCAAATAAGCTTTTGTTAGGAGTTTCTGCTCATATGTTAAATATATAGTATGTTTTGTCAATAAACTAATCAACTAAGATGTTATAGTGTTTGTTCCAATGCAAGCTATATCAAAATAATGAATCCTCAACTTTGAAATATGTATGATCAAACTAAGATATTTATGGAAAAAGACAATTTTCTTTTCAAGATGTTTCCAACTCTAACTTTGAACTTTGAACTGAAATAAAACCATGTCTATATGGTGAAGGGTGTGATAGAAGTGTCTAAACGTATGCACCCTGTATTTTAAGATTTTTTATTCCTCTTTTTAGTCAACTTTAGCATGAGTGTGTTCACTTATTCTAAGCAGTGTGTGTGTGTGTGTGTGTTGTAAATAAATCCAAACAATCTAAATGCCATTCTTTTTTAAATCTCCTCATTCTTTGTGCAAGGCTCCTCATAATAATATGGCCTGATAGCACCTTATAGGGCCATAATGGGAGGGTCTTTGTCTTTCTCAGGTGTGAAATGCCACACATATTAATGAGAGATCCACGCCTACTCGCATAAAGCTTTCTCAAACAAAACACGTCATACACATTCTAAAAGACTTTATTGACTTATCTGAATGAGTAGTCAGGATGATTCTCACATAGTTTTAAAGCAAATATTCTAGACTATGTGATACAATTTTCAAAAGTCTTGTGAAGAAATAATCAATATGTGTTTTGTGGCCTTATTTCAGAAACTTTTATTTTTTGTTTTTTCAATAACCATGCATAAATAATATTCTCTCAAAAATACAAACATGTACATACATGTTGCTCACATATTATGGTAGCCCCGTTTGTGCTATATAGAGTGAATTTACACCTTTGCCATTAACATGTTTATAAATAACTGAAAAAAGCACAAATGTCAGTGCATGTCAAAACATCCCAAGGGCCCCAAAACCCCTTGGTCCCCAGAGGGTTAAATAACTTCACTGGACAGAATTATTGCTTTCCTATAATATTTCATTCACATTTACATTAATGCATTTGCCAGATGGTTTTATCCAAAGTGACTTGCACTTCATTCAAGTATATATATATGTTATCAGCTCATGTTTCTGGGATATAACGGTTAATTGTTATATTTTACAATTGTAAAACAGTAATAACTATATATATATATATATATATATATATATATATATATATATATATATATATATATATATATATATATATATATATATAGCAAGATTGATGTTGTTATGAGGTTGGACTGAACAGAGAAACCAATTTCAGTCTAATCAGGAAAAACTTTCTCTAAAGTGCTTTTAAAACTTGATAACTGAGATACAAAAGAGAGAATGACTGATCCTTGTAAAGTGCAGAATCAAAGATAGATTAGAGAAGTTCAGTAGCAAAGAAGCATCACAGAAATATACAAATTGAAAGATAAAAATGGATCAAGATCCGAAGATGAGAAAGACAAAAATGGATTTCTGTAGTTACAGAAATGAATCAAGACTCAATCATCAGACTTGCTTTGTTCAGTAATTTTGTCTCTGGAGTGCAGAAAATCTAAAACATATCCATCTGAAATTATATGATGCATTAGTGATCTTGTGTTGTTATGACAACCCGTTTTATTAGACTAATTATGCAGTTCAGATGAGGTTGGATGTTTGTACTATCAACAGCACAGGAAAGAGAATCCGGTAACCTTGAATATTTTAAATGTAAAAGTGTATGGGAGTGTTTTTCAGTCTCCCAAACGTTTGGCAAATCAGCCTGTGCATTAACGAAACTTTAATTAGTGAAAAACGACAGCTGTGGATGATTCTGAGAGAGTAGTGCACCAGAAAATGACAATTCCTGTCAAAACAATAACAGCATATGGGTTAGGAAAGACATGAGAGTGAGCAATTTTCATTTCTGCTTTAAAATATTTTTTCCAGATCCAAGTTTAGTGTTCTTTCTGTCGAATTAAACTGCAGAATCAACTGATTAGACTCAATGTCATTAATTAGTGGAATATCTGCAGTGTAGCTCAGTTTCATGTCTCATTTCTCACACTAATTGTTTGTATCAAAGCCTATAAGCAGAAATATACCAAATATTTTCTGATAAGAGAAGCACAGAGCCGGGCTGTGTCAAATTATTCAAATAAACGTCCACGGACTCGGCACCATTAGAGTTGGAAACACAGGACTAAATCATCATTAGTAGAGCAAAAATAAGCTTAGCATGAAAGCCACGCATTTGAGCACTGATTAATAATTGGATTTGTTCAGAATAAAAACTACATCATACTGCACACTGGCCAGCAGAACGTCTGACAGGGCGGTAGAGTTCGTTTTCCTGAGGTGAGAGACTTTTTATTTTGTAACAAGTTGTGAAAATAGCGTTAGAATAATGACATTGACATATAGCCTGAAATCATCTCATCTGACCACAGATACTGAATCGGGACAACACGTTTTTCTCAGGAACCCTTATCTAAAACTGTGTCTGACAGAAGAGGCAACAGCTTTCACACAACGTCTTTCAAAATAAAAGTCTCAAGGCTGTACATTAACTTTTTTTGCTCACCAGCCAATGGCTAATGGTTTTCCAAAGTTACTGGCCACTCACTATTTTCACTGGCCACAATTTTGACATCGATACCATAGGAAAAAACTGCCATATAGATATTTTTTATATTATCTCATAATTTGGCAGCAGGTATATTAGGCTACTGTCACTTTAAGACCTGACGCACAGATCCATGATACTGTTACACATGCGTTTTCATTCTTAACTGTTTATGTACATAACTGACTGTTTTTATGTGAATACTCGCCAAGACCGATATTTCTGACATTATTTTGTGTGTATTTGACTGTTTAAGTGCAATTAGCAGTGAAATAGAACTCCATTTATTGCTGAGAGGCAGCTTTATGAGCACAAACTCTGCAGGAATGAGTAAAAATATGTGCAATCCCAGGCTGAAATCCAAGCCCTGTAACAGCAACAATATTCATCTGGAGCAAATGAAAACAAGTGAGTGAGGAGAGGTGGGTTTGTGTGTCACTCGCTGTCAGAGAGATGAGAGAGAGAGAGAGAGAGAGAGAGAGAGAGAGAGAGAGAGTGTATCTATTCTGAGGAAAATGAGTGTTGGAAGCGTTTCAGATATTTCAGTATCGATATGTTTCAAAAAATCTGTCTTTTTGACAACAATACATTGCACTTAGTTTATTATTTCAGATGCCTTTTTAAAAGACTACAATTGAAAAACGTATATCATGTATAAAATTCAACCCAACAAAGTGGCTATAGAAGTGCCTGCGTTACACACCACTGCTGAAACACACACATTTGGCAGGTTGGCGGGTGTTAAAGTCAAGCCCTGAAAGTGTCGGATTAGTAAAACATTTAGAATTATGTTTGTTGTTGTTGTTTTTTTGGACTACTCGACAACCCACTCAAAACAGTCAGTTGAGAAACACTCCAATACAGTAGATCCTATAAACAGCAGAAATAATAAGAGTAGTATTGTAGAATCCCAATCCAAACAGATAGTTATCCGTTGAAAGCATTGTTGTTGTTGTGGTTCAATCCAGAGCACCTCCGGTGAGCATTACGTTCTAATCACACTCTACATATCAGCTTATGTGCTAAAGTTCGCACAGAACCGGCAAACAAGCACTTAATGCCCGGAAAAACAAAATGCTTTTGCTGGCTAGTTAATAAACGTCGGGTTGGCATGCACAGCATTAATGAGAGAGCTGTGTGTGTTAAATTAACCGTAGAGGAACTGAAGCACAAACAACCGTCCACAGAATAATTCCTGCCTTTCCAAGAACACAAATCCAGCATTGCTTATTTATCGCTAATTTATAAACAATACAGAATACAGGAAGGTCTATAATACCTGGAGTTATCCATTAGTTCCTCGTGACGTGAAATCTAAGGTATTTACTCTCGGTTGCTCAGTTTTCAGCCTAAGTAAGACTGATTTCAGGACAGTTATCTGACTCATGATACGGTAGTCTCCATGCGTCCTGCGTATGGTTAAAGTTACAGGTAATGCCGCTGATATCAAAGCCAGGACTCTGATTAGTTTCCCTGCGAGTCGATTGATAGTCTCAAAATATTCTCATGAGTCTGGAATCTTTGGCTAGAGGCTTTATAGATTATGTTTCATGCATGACATCTTCACTTTTGTGTGTTTTTTAGTCTTGTACTGTAGCAAACATTTAGTATTTTCCTTTTTAAAAATGAAAAACAACAACACTGAGCGTTGATCAGTCATGTATGACGCCGCGAGAGATCAGCGTACAGAACAACCTTCAGTCTCAGATACAATCTGTGTAACTCTGTTGCACTTTCTGCATGAATACGCAATCATTTCCTGCTCTGTAATGCTAATCATTTTATTACAGTTTTCATAATGATTGTGTAATGAGTTATGAAGTGTGCAGATGGCAGTGGTTTAGTTCTAGATGTTATCTCTGTATTCAGATCCCATAATTACTGTATCTTTAACTAGCCAACACTCTTTAGTTAAAAGCACCGCCTTTCAACTCATATAGTAAATTTTTAAACTTTACAAAAAAGGAGTCACAAATAATGCTATTTTAAGATACAGACAGAACAGGGTTGATATGTTTTGCTTCCACCGGGATAATTTTACCCCTTTGTGTTACTTTAACCTTTTTTGCTTTCGTTATGATTTTTTTACCCTGTTTTTTGCCTTCCGTTATTATTCTTTAGACTCTTTTTGCTTTAACCCTTTTGTTGCACTTTCTGCATGGATATGCAATAATTTCCTGGTCTGTGATGCTAATAATTTTAATGCAGTTTTTAATGATGGTGTAATGAGTGTTATGAAGTGTGCAGATGGCAGTAGTTTAGTTGTAAATGTTTTCTCAGATCTGATTATTTCTGTATATTTAACTAGCCAACACTTTATAGTTAACTCAATACAGATACAATAAATTTGAATATTTTTAAACTAAGGACAATTAGTCACAAATAAGTGATATTTTAAGATATGGACAGAGCAGGGTTAACTCATTTTTTTCTTCCATTATGATTATTAACCCCTTTTTTCCTTCCATTATGATTCTTTAACCTCTTTCTTTGCTTTAACCTCTTTGATCGTTGCACTTTCTGCATGATCTCCTGTTCTGCAATAATAATTATTTTATTGCAGTTGTTATAATGATGGTGTAATGAGTAGGGCTGGGCATCGATTCAGATTCGTTTTTTTCCCGATTGATTCATTTTCACTTTTTTCAAAAATTTTCATTTTCAGTTTATCACGATGTACTAAAATAACTAAAACTGATATAAAAATTAATAAAAAACTATAGACATATTTAAAAAAGCTAATGAAAAAGAGAAAATGAATGATTAAAGCTTTAACAAAAAAAATGGCAAACATTCAAAATATGAATAAAAACTATAAAAGTATCAATAAAACAATGGTAGTAAAATAACACTGAGACTAGGGTTGGGCGGTATTATGGTAATATCGTATACCGCGGGGTCTTAAAATAGCAACGGTATCAGTTTCAATACCGTCATTACCGGCACTTATATATAATATATAAATATAATTTATTCAATGCCTAAAAATGCTTATGTAGTTGTCATCAAGTGACAGTGTGGAGGAGAAGAGAGAGAGAGAGAGAGAGAGAGAGAGAGAGAGAGAGAGAGAGAGAGAGAGAGAGACGGTAAATACTGACGAGGCAATTTGTAAATGTTGCAATAAAAAATGTGACCGCGAGAGATGGAAACACCTCTAACCTAATGTCGCATCTCCGAAACAACCACCCACTCACTGCTGCGAGGATGCATTTTGCCCCGAGTTCATTAAATAAGCGCATTAGTTTATATTTGTTAAAATATTATAATGTTATTTTTTTAACGTTGATAATGAAAAGTGAACAGCACGAGTAAGATGGGATGCATCGGGAGTCAGACATTGACCGCTTAATTAAGTTTCATTTTGTAAAAGGCCTTTCTTTAAAGTGAATTTCGTTTTGTATAAATTGTATCTTAATTTTAATATTTTTTTTATCAACCAATTGCCTGGATTTAATAAATAAGAATCAAATATAGCAGACAACATAATCATGACATGATCGTGCGCTGGCGCGCCGCGGTCACTTGCATTGAAATCTCATCATAAATTAACGTCTCAGGTTACGTATGTAACCCTGGTTCCCTGAGAGGGAACGAGACGCTGCGTTGAGACGCGGTGGGAACGCTCTGCGTGATTGCGTCGTGAAGCACGTGTATAATCAGTCCAATGGAAGAGCGAGACGTCATAGGCGGGTGACGTCATAGACCAGGAAGCTATAAAGCACACCAGAAAACAGACCGCGACAGCTTCTGAAAAGGCCTGAAGCAAGTCGATTCAGGGCATGCAGGAAGTATGGCAGGAGAACGCAGCGTCTCGTTCCCTCTCAGGGAACCAGGGTTACATACGTAACCTGAGACGTTCCCTTTCAAGGGAACTCGAGCTGCGTTGAGACGCGGTGGGAACCCCATATCCACTACGCCATAATGAGAAATGCCCGTTCTGTGTGAAGTCCTTGCGCACACTAAGAAACAAGCAGCCTAGCCCCGGGAGTGGAGAGGTCTAGGTCGTAAAATCTGACAAATGTATGCGGTGAGGACCAGCCTGCCGCATTACAAACGTCCTGAAGGGAAACCCCCGAAATTAAAGCCTTAGAGGCAGCCATACTCCTAGTAGAATGGGCGCGGACAGCCATAGGTGAAGGCTGTCCGGCCGCTTCATAAGCAAGTGAGATAGCCTCAACTACCCACTTGCTCATTACCTGTCTCGATGCCGGGCAACCCTTCTTGGTTGAACCGAAGCAGACAAATAACTGCTCTGATCTACGCCACAGGGCAGCTCTGTGAACGTAGGCATCCAAAGCCCTAACGGGACATAACAGATTGAGACTTTCCTGATCTGGGGTAATGAAAGGTGGAGGACAAAAAGCCTGCAGCACAATAGGGCCCCCCACATTAGCGGGGACCTTAGGAATGTAACCCGGCCTAGGGTGTAAAAATGCTTTCACCATACCAGGTGCAAATTCCAGACATGAAGGAGCCACCGACAAGGCTTGCAGATCTCCAATTCTCTTGATAGAAGAAATAGCGAGAAGAAATAGAGTTTTTAGTGTAAGGAATTTCTCTGAAACCTCTTCAATAGGCTCGAAGGGAGCCAGGGCCAGACCCTCAAGTACAATGGCCAAATCCCAAGCCGGTGCTCTAGAGTGCAGTGCAGGCCTCAGCCTCAATGTACCACGAAGAAAACGAATAATAAGAGGATCTCTCCCAAGAGAAGAAGCCCCCAGAGGGGAGCGATAAGCAGATATAGCCGCTACGTACACCTTTAAGGTGGAGGGAGATAATCCAGCAGAGAAACGGTCTTGAAGGAAATCGAGAACTGTACCAACCGGGCAGTTAACAGGATTTAAAAAGCGTTCTCCACACCATGTAGAGAACAGTTTCCATTTCAATGAATATAGTTTTCTCGTGGAAGGAGCTCTGGATTGAAGGATGGTCTCAACGACCTCAGTCGAGAGACCAGATTCTAAGAGCTGGGCCCCCTCAGAGGCCAAGCCCATAGTTTCCACAACTCCGGGCGAGGGTGAAATATCGTGCCCCCTGCTTGAGATAACAAGTCCCTTCTGACAGGAATCTCCATGGGAGAGCCGTGAAGGAGGGACACTAGGTCCGAGAACCACACTCGGGTCGGCCAGTGCGGGGCTACTAATAGCAGATGAGCCCCTTCTTGGCGAACCCTCTCCAGAACTCCCCGAAGCAATGATATCGGGGGGAATGCGTACAGGTGCAGCCTCGGCCACACCTGTACCATAGCGTCCAGTCCGAGAGGAGCTGGGTATGTGAGGGAGAACCAAAGCTGACAATGGGTTGTATCGTAAGATGCGAAAAGATCTACCTGAGCTTGACCATAATTCTCCCATAGGAGCTCCACCACCTCGGGGTGGAGTCTCCACTCCCCGGGCCTCAGCCCCTGCCTTGACAGGATATCTGCTCCCACATTCAAACACCCTGGAATATAAACTGCCCTGAGTGACAGTAATTTCCCCTGGGCCCATAGGAGGATCTGATGAGCCAGTTTGCATAATAATCGGGACCTCAGACCCCCTTGGTGGTTGATGTAAGAGACCACCGATGTTTTGTCTGTGCGGACAAGCACATGATGGCCTCTCAGGTCTGGCAGGAAGTATTTGAGAGCCTGAAATACCGCCATCATCTCTAGTCGGTTTATATGCCACGAAAGCTGATGGTCCTGCCAGACACCTGTCGCCGAGCGGCCACTCATGACCGCCCCCCAGCCTGTGAGGGAAGCATCCGTCGATAGCGTTACGCGTCGACAAGAAGCCCCCAAAACTGGGCCTTGGGCGAGGAACCAAGGTTTCTTCCACATGACCAAGGCACGTAGGCATTGCCGCGTAACCTTGATCGTGCGAAACGGATTTCCCCTCGGAGAAAACCCCTTGGTCCTGAGCCACCACTGCAGGGGTCTCATGCGCAGAAGGCCAAAAGTAATTACGTTGGACGCAGCTGCCATGAGACCCACCAGTCTCTGGAACTGTTTCACAGTGAGTGACTGGCCTAGTTTTACCATCTTTACGGCTGTGAGAATCACAGAAATACGTGCTGGAGACAATCGTGCTTGCATAGTTGTCGAATCCCACATCACCCCTAAAAAAGTGGTCCTCTGGGCTGGGAGGAGAACACTCTTCTTGGTGTTTAGCCGCAACCCCAACCTCTTTATGTGAGACAGAACGACATCTCGATGCCGAACTGCCAACTGCTCGGAACGAGCCAGGATCAACCAGTCGTCGATATAGTTTAATACGCGAATGCCCTGGAGTCTCAGAGGAGCCAGCGCTGCATCCACGCATTTTGTAAAGGTGCGGGGTGATAAACCTAGGCCGAATGGAAGGACCCGATATTGGTATGCTTCGCCCCCGAAAGCAAACCTCAGGAACTTCCTGTGATGAGGATGAATGGATACATGAAAGTAAGCGTCCTTCAAGTCTATTGTGACAAACCAGTCCTCGGACTGAATCTGTGATACAATCTGTTTGAGTGTAAGCATCTTGAACTTGAGTTTCTGAACTCTGCTGTTTAACTGACGCAGATCTAGAATAGGACGCAACCCCCCATCCTTCTTGGGAACGATGAAGTAACGGCTGTAAAACCCTGACTCTCTGCTGGGAGGAGAAACCCTTTCTATAGCCCCTTTTCGCAGAAGCGTCAGTACTTCTAGCTCCATGACCCGAGCCTGCCTCGGGTCCACCACTGTGGGAAGGACCCCTTGAAATCTGGGCGGACGAGAACCGAACTGAATTCTGTAACCGTTTTCTATTATATGCAGGACCCACTGAGAAATATTTGGCAGTAGTTTCCACGCTGCCAGAAATTCTACTAAGGGGACCAGTCTCTCGAGACTGGCCTCGGGATTCGGTTGTACGGATATTTCGGTGCCCTGAAGCGGCGAACCGGCAGGGAACAACCGAACTGACCGTTCTACGATCCTCCTCGGAGAATCGTATGGGGACGCTGACACCTCGGTGCCCTGAAGCGGCGAACCGGCAGGGAACAACCGATGTGGCAGCGCTGCGACTCTCCTCAGAGAATCGCCCCCCAGAGGGTGCCGAGGATGAACGATTTCTCGAAAACGTCCCTCCTCGGAGGGGACCACCCTCAGAAGCCTGACGCCTTGGGCGTCAGGACTTCTTCTTAGCCCAAGCCTTCTTAGAGATGACAGTCCTCAGATCTTGCCTACCCCTAACTGGCCTGGACTGCGACCGCCACCCAGGTTCCCCAGATTGTGGAGGAGCCCGAGTGGCGACGCTCTGTTTTTGATGCACTCTGTGCTGTGAGGAGCTTGTACTCGGACGAGACTGCTCGGTTTTAATAACCATTTTCCGCCCAGCAGTCTCGGGGACATCGAAACGTCGAGGAAGAAACCTCTGGAACGCAGCCGATTGCTTTTTCGTTTCTTGAAACCTATCAACGACACAATTGATAGCGTCGCCGAACAAACTTGAAGGTGACAGTGGCGCGTCCAGAAGAACAGACCTATCTTTATCTTTAATATCAGACAGATTTAACCAAAGATGCCTCTCCGTGGCCACCAGGGCTGCCATAGAACGGCCCACTGATTTGGCCGTCTCCTTAGTGGCCCGGAGAGACAGGTCTGTTGCGCGACGCAATTCTCGAATTGCGTCAGCGCTGACTTCCTCACGTTCATCGATATCCTTCAGCAGATCAGCCTGGTATGCCTGCAGTATAGACATAGTATGCAGACATGACGCAGCCTGACCTGCTGCCGAATAAGCTTTACCCACCAGCGAAGATGTAGATTTTAATGGCTTGGTGGGTAACGTCGGGGCTTTTAATGATGACGATGACTCGGGAGAGAGATAGCTCGCGAGCGTCTCTTCAGCCCGAGGCACCGTCAAATAACCATAGTCAGATGCACCCAAAACATTACTGTAGTTGGAAGTTTGTGGGTTAAATACTCTGAATGACGCCGGTTTATTCCACGATCTCGAAACCTCATTGTGGAGATCGGGAAAAAACGGGAGTCCCCGACGTGGAGGCTGTGTTATAGATGGTAGAAATCTTTCATCTAATAAACTTTTCTTAGAAACACTCTGAGAATCATCGGCTGGCCATTCAATATTTAATCTAGCTACAGCACGAGATAAAACCTCCATAAGCTCCTCATCATTACTGGAGGCATGAGCTGGCGAAGACTCAAAATCCCCCATATCAACACTGACGACATCCAGATCCTCAGAACTGGATAGCCTCAGCAGTGGTGCCCCAACCTGGGAAGGAGAAGCCGCAGCGCGGGCTCCTTCCTGGGCAGAGGCACCGGATCCAGCAGGTAAGGGTTGAGAAAGGGCTGGGCCCGTCTCAAGCCCCGCTACTAGATCCATATGCGAACCCCAAGATGAAAGCCTTCGCTGAGCCTCGGCAGCAGCGGGACCCGCACCTCGGGGAGCGCGAACCGAACCGTCCTCCTCAAAGAACGCCCGGCGAGAGCGGAGCGTCCTCACGGACAGCTTCTCGCAATGCTCACAGTCAGCTCCCTCGAGAACTGACTGGGCATGCTCCACTCCCAAACAAGCAACACAAAGCTGATGTGTGTCCCCACCCGTGATAAAGCGAGGGCAAGGGACAACACAACGCTTGAATTCTTGTTTCGCCATAATATATATATATATATAGATAGATAATGTGCTTGTGACAGACAACAGTAAATAGACAAGGACAGTATACAGAGAGCGCTTGCTGAAGGCAACAGAAGCTGTCGCGGTCTGTTTTCTGGTGTGCTTTATAGCTTCCTGGTCTATGACGTCACCCGCCTATGACGTCTCGCTCTTCCATTGGACTGATTATACACGTGCTTCACGACGCAATCACGCAGAGCGTTCCCACCGCGTCTCAACGCAGCTCGAGTTCCCTTGAAAGGGAACCGAAACTCAGTGTATGCCTCACACACATGACAGATAGGCCTATATCTAAATAAAGCTTGAAATTTCATTAAACGAAACAATTCGAAACGAAAAGAAATAGGCCACTCGCTGATTATTTAATCCATGATGTGCATTTCTCTCTATGCGCGTTCATACGGAGATGGCGATCATCAAATTCATTAAACGAAACTATTCAAAACGAAAAGAAATAGGCTAGCCTACTCTCTGATTATGTAATCCATGATGTGCATTTCTCTCTATCGTTCACTATGGAGATGGCGATTCGTCAATTTCTTTAAACGAAACAATTCAAAAGGAAAAGAAATATAGGCAGCATACTCTCTGATTAATCCATGATTTGCATTTCTCTCTATAGGCGCGTTCACTACGGAGATACCAATCGTCAATTTAATCTTTGCAGCAGACACTGACAGAAAAGTTGTATTAATAAAAATCAATGGATGCGTGTCACCGGATTTACAAATGCACTTCTTGCTTGTTAATTTAATTTAAATTAATTAATAAAATGAATACTTTAATTGTCATAATTAAAATAATTAAATATTATTAAGTGTCCCATTTTTGCTCATTTATAAATAGTATTTATATCTACCACCCCCTCAGCACCTGGGTTAAAAAATTATTTGGCGCCACCATATTATAACGGCCCACGTATTAAAAATAGGGCTCCGGCTAATAATTACATTTAATGCCGTCAGCCGGGATCAGACACAACGTGCACGGGTTGGCCTCGATTTTTGTTTTGATTTTTTTTTGCCCGATCTGGTATTCAGTTTCTGAACGGTGTAGGCACAAGCCAACAGTTTGGTGACGCTGTCTGAGCCTTATGTCATAATTTTTAATTAGTCACGGTAATACCGTATACCCCGGTAAAATAGGGAGGAGGTTTGACGGTATCAAAATTTGGATACCGCCCAAGCCTAACTGAGACACACAGACCAAATGCTGTTTTCTAGCTTGAACCCAAGTATCAAAGTCTCATCTAAAATCTTGCTTTAAGTGCTGCCAAATCACTCTAATTACTTTTGATTGGATATTATAAACTTTTAATGTGCACTTTACAGCTTAAAATATTCAGCATCACCCAAGTAAAAGTAAATAATTTCTGAGTGAGACTCTTTAAGAGTCTCTGCCCCTCTGAGACGTGGATTGTATTTTAGGAGAGCTCACTAAAAGATGTATTTGGTCTGCTGTTGTAAATTCATGTGCTACTGTCTTTTTCATGAAAATAGAGCATGACGCTTACAACAGAAAGGTCATGGGCCAATCACAGCCAATCAGGACATAGTTAATATTTAAACACAGCTGTGGGACTGTGGACCAATGAGATCTGAGTATGGGCGGAGCTACTCAGCACAACATGATAGCAATGGACACCAAAAGACAAAGACAAAAGTGCATTTCATGACATCTGCATTAGAGGCTGACATTTTTTCGGGAATCCCACGGGTCCGAGATTCCCGTGGGATTCCTGCAGGATGGGAGTCATCTTTGCTATTAATCACGGGATTTGGACGGTACAGGATAAATGGTTAACGGGAGCAGACGGGAGCGGGAATCAACCAATAGCAAAGACGACAAAAAAAGAAAAAAGTAAATGCACCATTTTGTAGTTTCCTTTTAATACGCCTACAATGTAACGCAATTAAAAAAATAACTACACGACCCAGCCGTCCCAGAAGCCATCAGTGCTTTTTGTCACGGCTTACCGCCGGAATTCAAAGAGCAGTGATGGAGGGAGCTAACAGCCGCGGAGAAGTCGATGTGGCAAAAAATGATTTACAGCGCAAAGTCAGAAGTAATGACATGTCTATTAAGTTCACAGAACTGGTCGGAAAGTCTGAAATATTAATTAAGTTTATGAGAGTAGAATGTGACGGTGATAGCACGATGTACGCTGCTTGTGAGACATGCTTAGTCTTAGTCAAGTACGCAAGTGATTCGAGCGGTCTGAAGAGGCACACTTGCAAGGCAAATTCGGGAAAGCTGGTCTAAAACAGGATGGAGAGCAGATTAAATCAAATTCTATGTATTAACTAAACACTAATTGAAGAAAAAAATATATGGGAGCGGTACAGGAGTGGGAGTCAGTTTAAACAGGAGCGGGATGGGAGTGGGAGTCAATTTACCAGGAGCGGGATGGGATGGGATTATTTTTTTAACTTTCTATGGGAGTGGGACGGGACAAGATTTCTTTCTATGGGAGTGGGACGGGACAGGAGTGAAAATCCACTCCCGTGTCATCCTCTAATCTGCATCTGATTACAGCTCAGTTATGTCCAATTATTCCAGATCAATGCCATGTAAAGAGTCTGCCAAATCAATAACCGTTATAAATAACATTCAAATATTTCAATAAATCTCTTGGTTTGAAGACAGATTAAAAGGTCAGTCTTCAGTGAATATTAGTTCACAAATCTTTACATTACTAAATGCCAAACGTCAGTAATATTGACAGCAGCGTTTGCTTTTCCCTCTGTTGTTCTCTTCTAATGTAAACCCCACAAAGTCAGCATGCTAGTTAGTTACTTGTCATTTACCAGTACACATTTTAATCAACCCATTTGCCAAGATGCCAAAGGCTGCGATCAGAAGTCAGCAATGTTAACTACATTTGTCTTTTTTCTCACAAGGTATTTAGGAGAAACATCTAACAAATAAAACACAACTCCATTAAGTCTCTTAAGTGCCTGAAAACCATGGATGAAACAACTCTCATTATTGCAATAAACCTTAAGGATTTTAATCAAAACTGAAGTTTAGTCTACTGTCTAGTTGTCATGGTGATAACATCCAACTCATATTCATTCAATATGAAAACAACAGCAATTCAACAAGCTGGGAAGTAATTATATACTCAATGTCACTGCAAATCTCACTGGGGAATAAAAAGGTATTTTAATACTTTTCTTTACTTACATAATTTACGCAAATTGTATTCCTTTCCTTGAGAGACTTGCCTCAATGTTCGTGTGTAACAATTTAAAGTGTTCCCTCTTTCTTTCCTAACATTATTATTTTTTTTTAATTAAAAGAACTAGTGTTTTTATGGTTTGCAGCCAGTAGGTGCTAATTAAGATATTGAGGGAAGAACAGATGGTGGTCTGTTCATCATAATAACAGTATCTGTCAATCAATAGGTTGCCATGTCAACCAATGAGTGACACTTCACTTTCATAACTTTGCCATACTGAAAAAGAAATCTATTATAAACTTTGCAAAGGGACAGTGGCGTTCGATTAGCCGAGCGCTAATGATGTCAGACTCCAGTGAGTGTCAGCACAGGGGTCGATAATAAGAAATCATTCAGGTTCTCCAAATGCATGAGTCGCTATTATGATTCAAGTCATTTTAGTATGAAAAATTGTTCAATTCCCAACAGGAAGGTTTTATAGTGCTAGAAAAGCACATGATGGACATTAGTTAGGTGTGTAATTCATGCTTTACCACTGTATTTTATCATTCTTGTGCTGCCATAGAGGATGCGAAACAAATCACACAAAATAAAACTTAATTATGATCAGTGCCAATCTTAATTATGATTTGCTTCGGTCATGATGTTTAACACCTTTATTTTTGCTCCGGTCATAACCCTACTGTACTATCTGTACTAACCACTCATTTGCTTAAACCCCTTTGATTCTTTACTCCCTTCTTTTGCTTTAGTCAGGATTAATTCTTGATTGATCTCATTGATTCTTTGATCGTTTTTTGCTTTTAACCCTTTCTTTAACCCTTTTTTTTTGCTTCAATTATGATTTTTAGCCCTTTTTTTGCTTCCATCATGATTCTATAACCCCTTAATGCTTATATTATGATTCTTTAACCCCTTTTTGCTTCTATCATTATTTTTAACCCATTTGTGCTTCCCTTATGATTCTTTAACCCTTTTTGCTTGAATTATGATTTTTAACCCTTATGATTCACCGTTATGATTCTAACCACTTTTTTGGCTAAACCCCTTTGATTCTTTAATCCTTTTTTCATCAGTTATTCTTTAACCATTTTTTGCTTAGGTCATGATTCTTTAACCCCTTTTTTTCGTTTCCATCATGATTTTTAACCCATTAGATTATTTAATCCTTTCTGCTTTATTATGATTGTTTAATCCATTTTTGCTTTTGTCATGATTCTTTAAGTTGACACAACCCCAACTGGAAATTACCATAATCATAATTGTTTATGTAAATATGATAATTCTCATATGACTTGAAAGCAGCATTATAGTATGCACCAAAATGATATACTTAATTGTTGATGGGAAAAGTAAATACTTTTTAGTGTGCAGTAAGATTGGGAAATACTATCACCCCAAAAATTCTCAATACCACAGGCCCGGTCTTCTTTTAGATGTAAGCAATAGCATTTAACTAAATTCATCACCTCACGATTCATACATTTAAAATCTGCAATAGCTGTGCATTTCTCATTTCTCTAAAGTCAAAAGATGACAGTCACAAACAAAAGGCTTGTGGGTAATATTAGCCCAAACAGTATGCACAGTTATAGCTCGGTATTCAGAAGCCTCAGGAAATAAACCTTGTCGGGGTTGCTCCACAGCGCTGGCACACAACAGTGTCGGATAATGAGCGTAACAGCCGAAGGTGAAAGCGGTCACACACACATTTTCATGATGAGATCCCTGCCTTCTGCCAGATCCCCCAACTGCAGTTTTCCAGCTATTCCCATTAGCATTTTGCCAATTACTCCCTTGGACAGATTTCCAACTTTCCCCACTGGATTATTTCAAGTATTGGCCACTTACCGATTGTTTCCAGAGCTGGAATGTGTTGATGAGTCATTGCGTTAGTCAGATGAAACGTTTGATGACAGTGTGTGTCTGCTGTTACTTCCTTTCTGGAGTAGGAAAATGGTGAAACCCAGACAGGGCGCTTTGCCACGACAGACGCTACAGCGAACAGAACAGCTCTGTGGTCATTTAGATGCAATGCCAATGGACACACACACACACACACACACACACACACACACACACACACACACACACACACACAGCACTAAAGCAGCTAATCAAGAATCCAAGATGGCATGGCTCTTTGTTTTCTTCCATATACCCAGATGCTCTCTCAGTCTCTCCCAGAGGAAGAGGTTATTGCTCAGTGATTGCTCTTTTCAGAGCCCAGAAGACTTAATGGAGTTCTCAGCTCATTTAGGCTTAAGTTTCAACTTTCAAACAAATCACATAATACATGCACATCCAAAAAAAACACAATAACAAAAATCAGGTGCACAACAAAGAAATGTAAATCCAAAAACATTTAATAACCCATCAAAATAAATGTGGTTTCGAGCTACATGCTCTTCACCAAGAGCTTTGATGATCACTTTAAAGTCCCAGTGAAGTTTTTTGGCTTTTGGTATGAATATGTTAGCCTCACTGTTCTCTATAAGCTAGTGTGCTCCAAAACAATGACAAAATTCACATTTAAAAGATATAAGAATTCAAAACTTCCTCTCACTTCCGCCAATAAGATTCAATGATTTTGATGATGACATCACTCTGAATAATCACAGTAAATGTCACTCTGTGACAACACTTTGAATAATGCTGCCCATTTCAAGGCACTTCAGTGGGCCTTGAAATGCTTTTGGGACCAATATACAATACTAATATTTTGGAAACAATATTGTTGTAATCACTTTCAGAATGATTGTTTCCAGCTGAAAAAAAAAAACACACATGATAAAAACACTGACAGAATCGTCTCGGGTTACGACTGTAACTCTGGTTCCCTGAAGAGGGAACGAGACGCTGCATGGAGACGCTGTGGGAACGCCCCTGCGAGATTGTGTCGTGAAGCGCGTGTATAATCAGTCCAATGGAGAAACGAGACGTCATTGGCGGGTGACGTCATCGACCAGGAAACTATGAAGCACTCCTGAAAACAGACTACGACAGCTTCTGATAGGCCGAGGCAAGTCGATCACAGGCATGCAGGGAGTATGGCAGAGCGACCCAGCATCTTGTTCCTTCTTCAGGGAATGTCTCGGGTTACGAGATCGAGTCTTTATTTCAGACCCGTAATCTACGCGCTACCTCGGCAAACGTGAGATCCGAGCCAAAGAATCTCCGACAAGAAACCCAACAGGAGCAGAGCTAAAACTCTCGATAGTGTATATGTTACGCGTTGGGAATTTATGAATGAACACTGTCAGCCCCAATTTACTACAGCTGACGGTGCATGCTCCACTCCCAAACAAACAACACATGAATCGCATGTGTCCCCACTCGTAATGAAGCAAGGGCAGGGACGAACACACGATCCAAAGCTTTTGCTTTGTCAAATATGCTTGTGGACAAACAACAATAAATAGACAGAGACAGATCACACAGAGCGCTTTCTGTTATCAGGTGTGCTTTATGCTTTGATGACGTCACCTGCCTATGACGTCTCGTCCCTCCATTGGACTGATTATACACGCGCTTCACGACACAATCACGCAGGGGCGTTCCCACAGCGTCTCCACGCAGCTCGAGTTCCCTAGAAAGGGAACCACCCAAGGTTAAAGAGCTCAATCGGGTAAGGGACCATCCTGGTGGTGGTGGTGGTGAGGGGGGGTGGAGGGGAAGGGACCATCCTGGTGGTGGTGGTGGTGGGTGGGGGGGGGGTGGAGGGGAAGGGACCATCCTGGTGGTGGTGGTGGGGGGGGGGTGGAGGGTAAGGGACCATCCTGGTGGTGGTGGTGGTGAGGGGGGGTGGAGGGGAAGGGACCATCCTGGTGGTGGTGGTGGTGAGGGGGGGTGGAGGGGAAGGGACCATCCTGGTGGTGGTGGTGGTGAGGGGGGGTGGAGGGGAAGGGACCATCCTGGTGGTGGTGGGGGGGATGGAGGTAAATTGAAGCGTCAGCATCTGAGAACTCAGACATGAGTAAGTACCTATCATATATACCACAAGTATAGGAACACGATTGGATAGATGAGAAGGTAATGAGTGACGTAACAATTGAGTCTTCCCGGCAGAACTTATGCTAGAGCTTCATTTATCGTTCTTGGTGTAAACAGGCCATCAGATCTTAGAAGAATTTGATGAGAAGTGTTTGCGTTCATACAGAGATGAACCTCAGTGGATACTGAGTAAACGACTGAGATCTCATTTGTTATGCTGGAGAATCGGAGAACAGCTGGAGACGTTTTTGAGGTCTCTTCTCAAACTATAAACTCTAAACTATCTGTTTTTCCTCAAGAGAAGCATCTGAGATGCAGGGTGCGTAGTCTCCGTTTGCGCTCCATTTAATCGTATTGCCGTCTGGAAGAAACAAAGGAGTTATTAAAGAAATCTTTTTTGCAATCCTGTCAATCGGTTAAACTAAAAATCCAGAATGTAATAAATAAACAGCTCCCAGGCTCTGCAGTGGTTGTTTCTCACTGTTACATCCTTCACATGAATAATGAAACATGAGGAATAATGAAACAGGATGAGGTGTGCCGCAGGAGGAGTTTTCTTTCTTTCTTTCTTTTGTTCTGTTCGCATCTAACAGTGTGCTGCGTCTCTCGCTTAAACTGTCACAGAGCTCGGATAATTAGACCCGTGTGTGTGTGTGTGTATGTGTCTGCGGGCGGATGGAGCTGTGGCCTTCACCGAAGCTAGCATGTGACATATGGTTTTCCCAGCATGCCTCAGCAGCTCCAGGTCAGAGTCACGGCCCGGTGTGTGTGTGACGGCTCGCAGTGTGTGACCTCTGTCAAAGGGTGACAGACCGTTACAGATTCATTCTTCAAACACACATCAAGCGAATCTCTGTCCTGTGATGTCAGAGTCGATCACTCACACACAGACACACACAGACAGACGGACACACAGCAGACTTCAGAACTTCAAACAATGATTTCTCAAGTCAATAGTCAAAAGTTTTGCTTTTCTAGTTAGATATTAGTTTCATTTGAATGTTTCCTTACATTCAAAATATGTATTATTTTACATTCTTAATTAGTGTGTCAAAAGTACCGACTTCAGTACCAAGTCGATACTGACATTTTAAATGTGACGCTTTGAGCGCTGCTGAGTCGTACACTCCTCTGAATGGCCGCTTGTACTCGCGCGCTCATCGGATGTGTCTGTGATTGGAACCGAAGTCGGTACTTTTGACAACACTAATCTCAATTTACATTTAGATACAGAAATCAATTCTAGATGATGCACAATCCAGATAGAAAGAGTGATAGAATGATATGACAGACAGACAGATGGATAGAATGGGATGGATGGATGGATGATAGAACGGGATGGATGGATGCATGGATGAT
>JAPDVR010000009.1:49292455-49309955 GCA_026230005.1 Gila orcuttii | reverse complement strand
GTCTCGCACGAGTGACTGCTAATGGAGATCTCGGTTAGGATGCTGTCTATGTAGGGCTCACACCAGGCCGTCTCGTGACACTGAATCAGACGTGGAGCGTGAGGGGGGGCAGAGGTGATCTCTGAATCATCACGTCTATCAGAACCGGCGTCAGGAGACGCTTTTCATGTCCAGTCCGCTGTCCTTGTGTGTCCTCCTGAACACGGACTGAACAAATGTGGTACGTCACTCAGCCTTTTCTTGTTATGATGTCAGTCAATTAAAGATCGTAACATAAATGAACTTCATTACATGCAAAAATATCAATACATGCTAAGAAAAAGTGGTAAGTCTACCTTGAATTGCTCCCGATTTACATATGCATGTACGTATTTTAAAATAATTATTTAATGTACATTTCTGCATCTGGCAGACACTTTTATCAAAAGTTAATTGCATTGCATTCAAGGTGTATATTTTATCAGTTCATGAATACAACCCATGAGCTGTTTGAGCCAGGGTTATTATAGTTACTTGAAATAAAATAAACATAAACTGAAAACTTGATAATAATCATAAATGTTTCTAGAGCATCAGATCATCATTTTATAGTGATTTCTGAAGGATCATGTGACACTGAAGACTGGAGTAATGATGCTGAAAATTCAGCTTTGGTTACAGGAATAAATTAGTTTACTGTAAATTCACATAGAAAACAGCTTTAAATTACAATAAAATTTCACAATTTTTACTGTATTTTTTATCACATAAACGCAGCCTTGGTGAGCAGAAGAGACTCTTTCAGAAACAAGAAAAAATTGTAATGTTTCCAAACTTTTGACAGGAACTGTACGTAAATCAAGAGCAACCTCACAGTCACTATATCTCTCAAGCCCCTTATATAATGTTTTTATTATCCATTAACTCACTTCTTTCCTCAATAAAGCACATGATTTAAGTATCACAGCAGTATTGGATGCAATGATACACACCTGAACTCATGCTCAGGGTTACAGGTTTGTTCCAATCCTTCAGCAAGCAGCGCTAATAAATTAGCCGGCGCGAGATTTCCTGATAAACGAGAGAGTGCGGATGTGGGATTGTTATTGTGAATCATTGTAGGAATCACAGGCTATCAGAGAGCGCAGTGTGTGTGTGTTTTAATCAGCTGCGCCCACAGTCATCTATAACACACCTGAAGATAAGACCTCTGCTGCAGGACACCTTCTGCAATAAATCCTCCGCTCATCAGAAAACCTCGAGAACAACCCAAACACTCAGGGTCTGACGGTGTTCCCGTGGGCCAAATAAATCACACTCGGAGTTAAGGGTGTCGTGTTTGTTTCAAACGGCATCCGTCGACGTCGCTCTCCCACCTTCGCCTTCAGTTAATAAAGTATTCGCTTGTTTTCATCACATTTGCTGTTTGGGATTGACTGACAGAAAAAAAAAAAAAAGACTGAACATCCTATAAACCACCTAGCAACACACTGATCTGAAACAGTCTTTTTTAAAAATTTTTTTTTTTTTTTTTTACCAGGGACCAGATTCACAAAACATTCTTAAATTTTTCCCCGCCACCATTTTTTTTTTTTTTTTTTTTTTTTGGCAGCCAGCACCAGCATTTTTCATGACTTTCACAAAACTTTCATCAACTTTCATCTGAACATGCATCAAAGGAAAGATCAGAGGCTTTTAAACAAAAATCTTCATGCATTCTTTTTCACCAACACTTGAAGGTGGGTTTCATTGAAAAAAAGCAACGTTTTGAACAAAAAGCTGAGAAAATCACGTTTTTCTCCAAGACTTTGTCCGGATTGGATTCAGAACGATGTTTGAAACATAGATGGAGTAGATCGAGTCCATCAAAGCTTTACAGTCGTTCCCTTTTCCTGGGTTCGACATTTCATTAGGCAGTTTTGATTTATATGCTGTTTAATGTTGATGATCACGTTATTTTACCATAAAATATTGTCTTCTATTGCAAGTGTAGAAGAACAGAAGATGTGTAATAGCGCCCCCTACCGTATAACAGCGGAAACACGGAATGCTGGAAAATTCATTCAATGGCGGGGAAATAGTTAAGAATAAAATGACGTGACGAAAAAATATTTTAATTAAATTCGGGTGGTTTCTAGTCTCGCGGCTGTCATCAGCAGCGCCTTGTATCGCCCAATCAGCGGATGGCGGGCGGGTGCAGTTTTGAAAATTGGTCAAAAACGTTGGTGCGGATGGATGACGGACGGATGATGAGTTTTGTGATGCGGTTGCGGATGAAATAATAGCCCATCCGCGCATCTCTCACATCCGCCATGTTGCCCTTATCATGTGATCTAACAGCGCCAGTTGTGTCGCTTCACTGTCATTCATAAATCCTCTCCCGTGGCCTCATGGGATAGTAAAGTGTCCATCATATACAGACTTCAGAATCTCATCAGAAAAAGTTGGTCATCCGGATACTTTTTGCCTATTCTTTTATGAATACAATGAATTCAGACATGCTTTGTTCGTCACATACTGTTTTTCGCCTACTAGATAGGGCTCTCCATTTATTTAACATGATATCCAATGAAGACGGCGCAGCACATGCAGTAAAGACACACACCGAGAGAAGAAGGGAAAGGAAGCTTTCAGTGTAATAAGATGCCGTATTGTGCACTCATTCCAAGAGGTCAACATTTCCTCTGCGTCTTCCTGGCGGTTTGACTGATCTTACAATTCAAGCCGTTCACCACGCTGAGGAGAATTACAATGCCGAACCACAACGACTGAATTCATCAGGTCTGGCCGTGATTTGTTTTGACACAAATCTGCGGTGTGTAGGTACATAATCACCACCTTGTTATCGCACTCAAACAGATTGTTCGGAGTCTCTGCAAAAATTGTCCTATAATCATCTTGGGAAATCTCTGACCATGACAACAAAGGCAGCTTTAATTCTCCTCCATCATGTTGGTGAGCGCCGGTAGAGGACCGCAGATAAGGACACTTTTAGCCGTCATGTTTACTAAGGCTGTAATTGGTTTAAAGCTCGGCCAGTAAACACATTTGTTCTCGGCACCGTGACCTGCTACAGAAGTAACACTGAAGGATAGGATATACGTGATTAATCACGCTCTCGACTCTCAGGCGAGAATTTTACATTAGAAGGTAATAAATAATTAACCAACATTCAATATATTCATTCACATTATATCAATTAACATGCAGTAAAGGCTTACAGACGCCCAGAATCTGTGGACAAGAGATCCGCCATTTACAAGCTGAAATCTCTTTAAACCTGTAAAGCCTGCTGTATCATATTTGATACATTTCAAATGTCTCTAAATGATCAATATGATCAAAACTTTGCTGAAGATCCTGTCGCACACAAGCTACTACATACCCTCTGTTGTCTGATTGATAGTTTAGACTTTTTAGTCTATTGTACAAACGTCCACCTTCAGCTCATGCTTTTTGCTGTGAAATCTTTACTCTGACCAAACATACTCTGATCCTCAAATTTGACACAATATCAACCTACAGAAATGACAAATCACAAATGAGAGCTTCTCAGTGAAACTAGTTGTTCTACTCTACAAACTTTTCTACTCTAAAACGTTGTCTAAAATGGTCTAAAGTTCTGCGGTCAAAAACATTTCTGCTCAAACTCTTCTGAAATCAAAATGTCTGATTAAACAATCTGAATAATACCTGATAAATATCTAGATCAGACATAATCTCCAGAGGGCGCTGGCTGATGGTCTTTTACATGCAATCTGCAAGCAATCACATCACACAAGCTGATTGGCCTCTGCTGATCCAACAGCCAATGAGATTAAAGTCCCCCTGTAGTCAATAATTGTATCCCTTAAAACTCATCTTTGATCACCAAAATTACATTTAAACATTTTTTCCTAGAATTTTTTTTCTTCATGCCTTAAAATATCTTGAATGTAACTCGACACCCTTGCCTCATTTAGTATACGCAGTTCTATGAATATGCAAATGAGCCCCGCCTCCACTCACTCACTCACTCAGCTCAGAGATCCACTCGTTGATGATCACACGTTGATCTGATTGGTTACAAGGTAGTTTGTGACACCAGCGATTTCAAAGCGTGTTTTTGAGACTGTCTTTGGTTCACTTCAGTTTTAAGGAGAAAATACTCAGCAATGCTGTCGACTTATGAATTTACACATGATTTGTCTTAAAGCATATTAAACACTACACCACAGAGACATATAAACAACATTAAAAGCAGGATTTTCACCACAGGGCTTTAAATAGTCTGGTTCAGTGTTTGCTGTAAGCTAGAGTTCCTCTGAACCCCTCCACCTCCCCAGCTCCACCTGCCTAGATCTATGCATGACTATTCATGCCGCAGCCGATCTTACATGCTCACTGCAGCGTCTCTGTGTGTCTGTTAGCAGTAGTTCAAACTTGCTCTGCAGCGTCAGCAATAATCAACAGCAGCAGCAGCAGATCTAGTGCACCAAGACCAAATACATTAACATTGCCATATTCAATAACATGCTAAAACTTTTCCAAGAGTTGTCATGATTTAAATATCACTGTAGTCCTACTGCATGACAACAACCGACTTAATCGGGTCTATTTTTTTTATAAGGAATTTAAGAGAAACATCTGAAACAACAAATGCACTGAAAACTAAATCAGTCTACATTTTTGACTAGCCTATTAAATACACATTTCGCCATATCTAGACCCTTTAATATATAATACTTCTAGGAGAAAAGGCTTTAAATAAGTGATACATAATGTGTGGCCCTTTTATGGGTCTCGTGTTTCACAAGTCCTTCTACTTCTCCTTTCCTTCTCCATCAGAGCGTCACATACAGCAGAGACTTCCTTTAAAGCAGCATGACTGGCCATGTGCAGATATTGCCTCAATTATCCTCGGCTTTCTCCACCCGACTCAGTGTCTGCAGCCCGCTGTAAAAGTGACTGTTTGAATCTTCCCCTTCCTGCTGGAGTCAAATGACTGTCATGTCCAACTGAGCGCTGCCGTCTTCAGTTTTACAGGGGTCCCTTTATCTCTCGGCTCGTGGTGTGAATGGAGTCTGAGCATCTCTCTCCTGCGTGAGACAGAAGCTTCCCGTCACGACTTCTGCTCTCGCACAGAAACTGATTTGTGACTTCAAGCTAGCTGAAAGAAAATACATTAGACTGTATTTTTCCAGCAAAATACAACGGTTTTGTTCAATGCGGCCCACAAAGATTGCATTTAACATAATCTGGACTCAGATCATCATATTAGACTGATTTCTGAAGGATCATGTGACACTGAAGACTGGAGTAATGATGCTGAAACTTCAGCTTCGATCACAGGAATACTATAATCACAGATTACTATATATATTCAAGTAGAAAACAGCTGTTTTACATTGTAATGTTTCACTGTTTTTACTGTATTTTTGAACAAATAAATGCAGCCTTGGTTAGCTCTTCCAAAAACATACTTATTTATAATTTATGCTCTCTAGAGTATCACAATGTGATCTGACATCAAACTCTAGTGGAGTCGATGTGACCTTCATGTGAAGAGCATCATTTTGCATTTGTTCAAACCGTCCAAATCAGTCACACAACTGTGTTTCATTTCAAATAAGATGCTGCCGAGTTCATATGTGAAACGCAATCACAGCACATCATGACCTCAGAATAATTCAGAATAATCCCATTGTGATGCCATAATACAAGCCCTCTTTATTGCAAATGGGGAAAAAAGATCAAACCCAAGCAATCAATCGTGTAGTTAACTAAAAATTTCATTGCATACTGAACACATTCAAATCAGAAAATATTAAACACTATTTGATTTTGTTCCAACAGTGCAGAAGTCAGATTCATCACAGCTTCATTTGTCAACGTCTATTCAGATGGTTTATGAATAAAGTGAATTAAATCAAACGCAGCTCAAATCTGCTAAGCAAATTACAGCTAAATTTGCATTATGAATCATGCATTTTGACCCCAGCAGTCTGTCTCCATGTTCTCCATCTCACGGTAATAAGGGTTCTCGTGAAGCCCGGAATTGGCGCCGTTTCTAAATGGAGTCTTATTATATCCAACACAAAAAGGATTTTTAAAAACCTTGGAGCGTTTGAGAGCCGCCTGTAACCACTTTCATCCTTTATAGTTGTGCATAATAACTGTGAAGTGGGAAAGAATAGATTGATCTCTATAGATCTCCTGCCGAGAGCTGATTGCCACAACGTGCTGATGCAGAACAGGTTTCGTGTTTTATATATACGGCAACGTACAGAATCAGCAAAACTGTAGACAAGCCAAACAATGTTTTTCCTTCAATTCACGAGGGAAGGAAACATTCACTCCATCAGAGCTTCTCTGCATCCTGTGCTTGGCCTTTAGAAAAATAAAAAACAGGAAAATTCATCCATCACCCAGCATGCAACAATTATCTTCCTTATTATTATTGTTTTTAAATCTCTTCTTTGACAGGTTTTTTTTTTTTTTTCTCCATTCTGTCACTTGATGGAGGTTTGGTTCCTTGAAACTGTTGCCTTTGTCTTTGGCTCACTTAGTTGGGGACATTTAATATTCAACAATATTATTGATCTCCTGCATTGACACTATTATATGAGAACTGAACTGAGCTGGATGATGACATCACTGTTTTCTGCAGAGCGGCTCTATATAAATTAACTGAATAACTTTTTTACAACAAAAATGAACCATCACTGAACTTACTCTGTGACGCTATTTTTTTATAGACACAAACTTTGTTGCATTATTTTCCTGTTATCACGGTAAAGCTGCTTTGAAACAATCTGTATTGTAAAAGCGTTATATAAATAAAGATGACTTGACAGATGATGGTAAACTAATTTGCCATTATGCGAGATAACTGTAATTTCTCATTCTAATAAAGTTTCAGTTGAGATCTAAACTGCGCTCGCGTCTGCCAAGACACCAACCTAAAAGAAAGAAAAAAGTTGGGAGAACGATTGGAGACTTCCATGAGGAAAAGACCTCAAATCTGTCTCCAAAATAAATCAATCTTGAATGCAACGTGAATCAAAAAAACGTATCAGTCAATTATTTGTTAACAAACCTGTATTCATTACTTCAATGAGCTCACTGTTTCTGCCTTTAATTATTACAGTGTTTAAATTAATAAATGTTTAGCTAACTGTGAATTTGTATATGTACATTTCTGAAAGACATAACTTAGATAGTCACCTCTGATAACAGATCACTCTAAATTATAATGTGGACTCATTTTCTGTAAAGCTGCTTTGAAACGTTGTGTATTGTGAAAAGCGCTATACAAATAAATGTGAATTGAATCGATCTCTCCTCATTGTAACTTGGGTGGCCGTTCCATCGTGAGCGATGAAAGAGTAACGTCTGAGCAATAGCACTGATCTCCTCTCATTAAAGTCTGTGTGTTAACACCCGTCAGGGGTGCACCGGCGGGGGACGGGGCGTGTTATGTATGTATGTGTGTGTGTGTGTGTGTGTACGTGTTGACGAGTCGGGGCAGGGTGAAGCGTTTCCTCCAGATGGGAGATTTCCCGCCACTGATGAGGGTCACGAGGAGTCACGAACGACACGCGTCACTGCCGTTCTGCTCATCACCGCGGGAATCTGTGCTTTGTGTAACTTCCTTTTCACGTGTGCTTGTGTGTGTGTGTGTGGTTAACGGTGCTAATGAAGTAAAAAAAGAGAAATAAGTATCTAGGAGATGGCTCAGATTAGCAGGTTAATGGAATGAAACAGATACGTGATTAATTCCTCTAATTAGAATGATGTTGGAACAGACAGCTGAAAAACTTTCTCTATTCCTGTAGATCTTCCCATCGCTTTTCATCAGTCCACAGGGAAACAAACGAATGTGTACGGAGCACCAGACGGCTTCAACAACTGTCGAGCTGGATTTCGTCAAACACCATGGGAGAGCAGACCGCAAAGAATGATGTTCTCCTGTTTGAATCCAGAATATGATTCTGGTGTTTATTTGAAAATCCATAAAAAAAATATTCAGCTGCATTGTGCTCATTTGTGGTTTGTTATCACTGATCTCTAATGCCCTTTGTAGGCTTGTTATTGTTAACTAAAACCATAAAAAAAATATATTTAATTACTTGGACAAAAGATAAACAATAACTGAAATGAAATAACTTAAACTTGTTTCTCATTCTCATTTTGTTTAACATGATGTACTATAATAACTACAAATATGATTAAATACTGTAGCAAAATGTATTGCTCATTGTTAGTTAAAGTTAGTTAATGCATTAACAAATAGACTAAGTGCACCTTATTGTAAAGTGTTAGCAAGAAGATATTTATTATTATCATTTTTCCATGTGTATTCATTTCAAGTGTGCACTAGAGCAGGGGTTTTCAAACTGTGGGTCGAGACCCATTTGTGGGTCGCAGATTGGGAAGAGGTGGGTCGCGCAGTCACTATTGGCTGCAGCAAAATTTACGTTTCATGAATGACACACACACACACATATCGTTTACTCCAATCACTGCTCTGCATTCTGCATGCGATCGCATTGCACCGGAGAATTCAAATGTCACGAAAGGCTGATTCGGGTCTGGGCTACGTTTCCCAAAATCATCGTGAGCTAAGTTGATTGTAGAGACCATTGGTGGCAATGGTTTTACGATCTACTTAGGCATACGATGCTTTTGGAAAACGCATTAGGGCCTGTTCACATGTAGCGCCTAAAAACGCGTAGAACCCGCTAGGCGCGCCGCGTTCTCCTTTTTCCAAAGCGCTAGGGCGGTTGCGCTCCGGAGGCGTCTCTGTTACAGCAAGGAAAATGCTTGCGGCATTCTGAAAAGTTGAGATGTTTTTATCTCGCTGCGGCGCGGACGCGCTTGGAAAAAACGAGCGCGTCGCACTGCGTCCGCGTCGCTTCCATTATGAGCGCGCATACCACGCGCCTACATTTGAAATAACGAACTTGAGCGCGCAAAAGACGCGATATGTGAACAGACCCTTAATCTGTCGTCTGTTCAACACAGCGCTGTTGTCTTTCAAAGATATGGTCTTTGTAAGAGTGCGTTGTTTGCATTCCCTCGCATGCATTTTGCTACCTACCAACACATAAGGAAAATATTTATGTAAAATGTATTTCACATGTACACACACGAGGACGAAAGTGTTTTCTGCGCTGAACAACGTGATGAGTTTAACAACACTTGTAGCATAAATATTAGTATTGAAATTCTAGGTCATGGGCCTACTGTCAAATAAAATAATTTAGAAAATTTAAATTATTTGTTGTTATATCAAACCTTTGGTTAAGGTTAAGGTTACTTAATCTTTAATTTCTTTAAATATGTTCTGCCGTGTCTGAGTAAATTAGTTGAGGCAGCAGACAAGAACTACTCAGTATTCTTCACTTTATTTCAACAGCCATTAGGCTGCTATTTTAATTCTACATTTTTTTGATAATGTACCATAAGTTTGTATTGCAATTAAACTTATATGTCTTTCATACTATGACAAGGAAAAAACTACAGAGATCTAACGCCTCCCACTCCACCCCACATTCATGCTTTAAAATTATTTTGGTGAGTCTTGAGATAGATTATGCTTGTCTAGGTGGGTCCTGGAATGGAAAAGTTTGGGAACCCCTGCACTAGAGGATGCGTAGGATGGATTATTGATTGCTTTTCAGCAATCACTTGCATAGTTATTGGAGTATGTTTTGAAAGTAAATACATTGTTTTTTCTACTTCAAAATTGCACGTGTGTTACTTGGAGTTTCTTTGTTATTGTTTTGTGAAATTGACTAGAAATTAATTTTTGTGGGTTTTTAATTGATTTGACAGCTGCATTTGACATTATAGTGCACAATATTCTTCTGGACTGTGGGCAGGGATTCAAGGAAATGCTCTTAATTGGTTTGCCTCGTATCTTTCCCGGAAAACTTTTTCTGTGAAATAAGGACATTTTTCATCCTCTTCTGTTTTAATGAAATGAGTGGTTCCTCAAGGATCGATAGTGGATCCAGTTTTATTGTCAATCTACATGCTTCCTTTGGCTGATATTTGTCAGAAAAAAATGATGCATATTATCATCTATATGCTGATGACACTCAGTATTTTCTCCCTCTAAAGGTATAATTTGGCTCTAAAGTCACTTTGTTTTAATGATATAAAGGATTGGATGGCAGCTAATTTTCTCCACCTGAATGAATCAAAGACTGGAGTGATAGTGTTTGGCCCTTCAAGTTCAACCAAACATATTATTAATCAATTAGGCCTCTTTAAATCCAAGGTACAAAATCAAGCAAGGAGTCCTGGTGTTATTTTTTACGCTGAGTTATAGACCCCCGTTAGTCGATAATTGTATTCCTTAAAACTCATCTTGGATCACCAAAATTACATATTTAAGAGTTTTTTCCTTGAAAATAGCATGCCTTAAAATAGCTTGAATGTAACTGGACACCCTTGCCTCATTTAGTATACGCAGTTCTATGAATATGCAAATGAGCCCCGCCTCCACTCACTCTCTCAGCTCAGAGATCCACTCGTTGACGATCACACGTTGATCTGATTGGTTACAAGGTAGTTTGTGACGTCAGAAACACCAGCGATTTCAAAGCGTGTTTTTGAGACTGTCTTTGGTTCACTGCAGTTTTAAGCAGAAAATACTCAGCAATGCTGTCGACTTATGAATTTACACACGGTTTGTCTTAAAGCATATAAAAAACACCACATAGACATGTAAACAACATTAAAAGCTTGATTTTCACCACAGGGGGACTTTAAAGTTTGATTAGCATATTAACGCTGTGGTTAGAAGTGGTTCCTTCCAATTAAGGGATATTGCGAAATTGAAACCTTTTCTGTCTTTTACTGATTTAAAAGTTGTTATGCATGTTTTTATTATGATTATTGTAACTCATTGTATTATGGTGCTTCTCATGCCTGCAGTTTGTTCAAAATGCTGCTTCTAGGCTTTTGACTGCGACTAGGAAATATGCAAGTACATCACCTGTATTATCATCCATCCATTGTCTTCCTGTCAAATTATAATGCAGTATAAGATGTTATGATTTGTTTTTAAGGGTTTAAACGGGTTGGCACCCAGTTACATTATTAAACCTCTTCAGCAACATACGTCCTCTAGGCCATTAAGATCAGTACAAAGGTTTCAGATAACTATTCCCACGTCTGGTCTAAAATCAAGAGGCATTCTCTGTTGCAGCTCAGGACGGCTTGCGTCAGACATCTGCGAACACAGATACAGATGCTCTGTTTGCCCACCAGTCAAACATTATTGAGCTGTCAGTGTGTGTTTGTAAGCCAGGACAGATGCAACCACATCCGACTCTGACGAACCCAGAAGTGGACGCGGTGAGCTTTGGGATATTTAGATATGTCAGACTAATCTGTTTTGTTTTCTAAATGTCGTGAATCTGACAGCAGCTGTTAAAAATGTGTCTGACGAGCAGAATGTTTCCATAGCAGCAGAAAAACCTTGAGAAAACATCACTCTGGTACAGTGACTGTGATGAATGTCAGGCTGCTGATTAGTTTGGGCTTGAGATTGTGCAGTTTCTCCGTCCACACACACACACACACACACACACACACACACACACACACACACACACACACACACACACACACACATATACTGTAATGTGGAAGCCCAGGGCATGCTGGTTAGTCAGGACTTAGTCTGTTTGAGAGGTTCACAAACTTTGTGTCTCTGGTTGTTTGATTTGCTTTCTCCCTCGGTTAATGTGTCATGCACAGCGCCGGCTCGTGTAGTCAGACCTTTGACTATTGCTGTAAGGTCTAGTTCACTTTACAGCTTATTCTGGCCAAGAACCGCCCACTTAGACTCAGTCTGACTGACAAACATAGTTTACATTGTTATGTTGAAATAAGATGTAACCCTAACATTGTGCTCTAACCAGATGTGATGCAATAAGAATCCAGAAATAAGTAGGGCTGTAATCTCCCAGTCGACTAGTCGATTTATTGGTCGATACGTTCTGTCTTTTTTCTCGATTTTTTGCCGTATTAATTTCATCAGGTGGAAAGCACTAATTGCTAATGGGGGTGTTTTCAGAGTACCCCTGTTTCACAGGTAACAGCCTGTCTTCAGAACACCCCCTTGTTTTCACTTTTTTGGATTAGCCCAACCCACTGGAGACAGATTGAAGAAAGTACTAGAAGGCCTTGGTCTGGTGGTTTGCTGAATATTAATTAAATTGTGAGCGTTTAATTTACAGTCAGTCCTCCTCTACCATGTCAAAGACATTGGCAGTGTGGCAGCATTTTACGAAAATAGATAACGGAGAAAAGTCGAAAGCAAAGTTTGCAAGCAACAGTTTGCAATATCACAGCTCGACTACAAACATGGCATATCACCTAATAACGGTAAGCTAACTTGTCTGCGTTCGGTTTTCCCCGTCAGTTTTGAGTAGGCTATATGAATGAACATATCAGAATTGGCATAAAACATTGAAATATGCCAATTAGTAATAATCATTTTATAACTGCAGCCGCACGCAATGACGGTATTGCGCAATATCGCTGTGCCCACTGTTTGTATTTGTTTTGAGCCTATGCTTTATTTTTTAGTTATGCACTTTATTTCGTTTCTGCTCTCGTCTTGATCTGGTTTGTTTAATAAATATTCTTTTTTTATTAAAGTGGACGTGCCTTTTGTGTTTAAGAGTAAAAGCTTTAAGTTAAATAGTCGTGTCTCAGCCGCGAAGCTGAGCTCCTATGTTTTCAGCCTGTGTCTGTCAGTTATTATAACATATGACAAAAACAATTGTCTAAATTATGTTGCATATTCCTCAACAGTTCTTGTGCTGATATCACTAGTTGACATTGTACTATTTTCGGAAATCATAGGCTATATTGCGCAGGAGCACGTGACGCCGTGTGTTATTTCATTGCAAAATAATTAGGTAAAAAACTATTTAATATACTGCAAATAGCCTACTAGTTTTTTATGTTTATGTATAATTAATTTAGGCGAACAAGGCTACCAAGTACTGCTCAGCTAATTAATCTAACGTTTTTTTAATTTAACCCCGCCCCCGACAAAACCCTCTGATAACCTCCATACAGACGGACACCCATGAAATCAGTGTGCATTACGATGATGTCACTTCCTGGCATATTCGATTGTGCACCATGGCACCAAATTAACAACGAATCTCATGCTACACTGATTATAGGTACTGAGAGCAGATGGTTCTGCTGGTTCTGGACATATGGGTCATAAAACACCTCAAAATACAGAGGACAGCGTTTCACTGGGGAAACAAGTGCCGGTACAGAATCACACTTTGGATTTAAAACATTTACACACACACACATACAGATCAGTAGGTTTGGCCGGTTTCCGGAGTCCAGAGCCAGGACTTCAGTCTAGAGGGAAATTAATGTGAATAAACAGAAAAAGGCGAGAGTTAGTTACTTCCAGTGATTGCTCAAGGAATAGGAGGAAAAAAATATAAGTAGAGAATAAGTAGTTATTCATTTAACACTGACATTAGCAAATATAGGACACAAAAACTCTAGTTTGCCAGGGCATTCTGGGAAGTTACGAAGTAGTTTACTAGGATATTCAGACTTTAAGATTCTGTGAACTAAATCATTGACTTAATTTCACACAAAGAGACAGAGGAGCTTAGAATAGAATAGAATAGAATAGAATAGAATAGAATAGAATAGAATAGAATAGAATAGAATAGAATAGAATAGAATAAATCTATATTGTCCACCGGGGTGGAAATTTTTCTTTGGCTCACCAAACTTACAAGACAGATAGACATACAGACAATGTCTCAAACATAGTAAAGGAAATATAATAAAAAGATACAATGTAAAATATCATAATGAAAGTAAATATACTTTAAATACATTAAGATAACTCATTTGTTGTTGTTGTCACTTGGTTTGGTTAAGGATACTAATGGCATTTGGGATAAAAGATTTTTTTTTTTTAAAGTACTTTTAGCCTCCCAGACTTCAGAAGCTCAAACTTCAGGATTTGATCAGACTCCTAATATTTAAGATTAACATTTTATCATTTGATATCTTGTGGTGAGAATTAAGTGTCTAAGAAGTGCTTAATACCACTTTTAGGGCTGCAACAACTAATCGATAAAATCGATAATAATCGATTATGAAAATCGTTGTCAACGAATGTCATTATCGATTAGTTGGTCTGCTTACGTCACGGGGAGCGTTTACTGATGACGTCACTTTCATGACAACACAGTCGATCGCGAAATGGCAGAGAGTACCTACAGATCAATCGACGGCAGAAAAAAAGTGTGCACCCCAAGCCGGGGCTGTTTACACCTAGCAACTTAAGGCGTTTCTCAGATCGGATAGCTACTGTATCTGATTTATCAAAACGATTCCATTTACACTTGGCCACATAAATGTGTTTTTCGCTCTTCAATTCCCGCGCTATATGCAGATTGAGTTCACGTCACCGAAAGCAACAGATATGAGCTGCATTTTATTGATCAACAGTTACAATCAAAATCAAATTCCGCTATAAGAGAGAGTGGCAACAGCACTGGTAAGATCATTTCGTTTCTTGACTTTTAATGATGATAATGAAGCGTCTGCGACTTACTTTCACTTTGATGTGCGATAATTTGCTCGTTGGCTTGATGAATAGATGCTCATCTGGGGTAATGCGTGTTGCAGTAGCGCCGTCATATCTGGCTATAACATTACATATAGCCTATAACACGCTCTCACGTGTTTATTTTTTAGCATTTTTGGGAGGAGTAAAATTTACATATGTGGTTTCAACAACCAGATGCATTTACACTTTTCCAGTTTGGTCTGGAATGAGTCTCAGATCTCCTCCTGAAGTGGTTTGAGCGATCGGATTCAAATCCGTCTCGAATGAGTTTCGAAGGGCATGTACACCTGGTCTTTTCACGATCAGATAGCTATCCGATTTGAGAAAACAATGCTACTGTGTAAACAGCTTTGTTTGCTAACTTCGGGACAGTCACACTAGATCTATTTTGTCTCGAGCATCAGGTTGCGCAATCAGTTCGCTCGCAACATAAGTGATGGATTAAAATAGTGCTACCGCAGAAATAGTTAAATTAAAACGGTGTTTACAAAGTGAAGCACTAAATATAAAGGCAGTTAATAACAGCAGAAGCAAAAGATTGTTTTTAGTCACTGTAGTCAGTGGTTTTCAGCGAATGCTTGTGCACTAATGCATCATTTTCCCTGTCCTTTTAATCAAGCCTGTTAGCTTGCTGTGTACCTCCATTCCGTTCTCTTTTTATAGCATTTGTCTACTATTAAGTTTTAATTGATTTTCAAACGCCATCTACTGCGGCTCTACTACGTTCACATGCTTATTTTCAGTCTTTCTATATTTAAATTAGCAATATATTAGGGTTTAAAATGTCAAAAATAAAGATTATATTAGTAAAACTCAATGTGTGGCTTTTGCACTTTTTAAAGTACACTTTTACACATAAATACCCTGATTTAAGGTTTTATTTAGTTATAATAAACAAAAAATAAAATAAAAAATGTTACAACTTTTTATCCGATTAATCGAAAAAATAATCGCCAGATTAATTGATTATCAAAATAATCGTTAGTTGCAGCCCTAATCACTTTAATCTCTTTGTGTTGTGTGAGAAACAGCTGATAAATCACCACGTAACTCATGTACTGTAATTGCATGTTATAGGAACAGGGTTTCAGATACACACACACACACACGACAGCACTGAACTCAGAAACAGTCCTCTGAAATCCAGCCGTAAGCCATCGACTGACATTGTTTAGCGTGCGTGTTTGCGGTTTGCGGAGAGATAAAAGGTTTACCCTGTCCGTTGGACAGAGTTCATCCTCACGGAAAGATCCTGCTCTGAGCTGAAGAGATTTGGCTTGATGCAGTGCCTGATGGGAGGGACTGCCCCACTTTCAGGCAAAGCCTCATGGGAAAACGAACACTGGGCTTCCACTGCTGTCAACGGTAAACACATTCAGCCCGGTGCTCGACAACCATCAGTGTTTCCATGGGAACAGGCCCGATCTACATGCGATAGAGTCGGGATACGGCTTCTGCTCTTGACCCAGAAACAAACATACAAAACTGATTAAAACACAAGAGGAGTGAAAGAAAGGAGAGTGGATTTACGCTCTTCAGAGTCATAAAAGCTCATAAAAACAAGCGCATGCTAGCTAAGCAACTGCTAACGGCCGTGCGCTAAAGAAAGCAGCGTAATCAATCAACAATTCAAACATAATCATGTTAGCCGGCCCTCACAGAGAGGGTTTAATCTCTACAGTAATGTGTCAATAAAACACTCTGCAGCGACTCAATGTTCCCAAACCACTGCCATTTCCCCCGCCGCACAAGACCAGGCTAATTTTATCTAGCACAACCAACCAGAAAATTGAAATCCGCCATCTTTGTTCACGGGCGCTCGATTCTGCAGCCTGATTGGAGGATTGGGGAAACACACACTCTTATGCTAACTATCCTGAGATACATTTCATGCGGTTTAGAGAGCTCTTAGAAATTGGGTCACTAGTAAAATACTTGATACACTGGAAAAATATGGAGTAGGATTTAACTGATTGGTAGTAAAAAAACAAAAAAAAAACAATAAAAAATTAATAGTCACTCACTGAATTAAGTGTGACATTAAAAGTAGAAATAGTACTTTGAAAAACTTTTTTTATGTGTGTGTGTGTGTGTGTGTGTGCCAAATGAATTAATCTTTTGTCAAATAACACAAATAAAGACAACTGTATAAATTTGAAACATGGATGAAAAAATATCTTGGTTTTATGATATTGCTTAGAAATTATATTATTATTATTACTTTGAGAAGTACATTTTAGTATACAGTGGTGATATATTTATGTCATGATTTCTTGAAGTTAAACTGAACTTTTATTTTGGCAGGTTGTGCTGAAGATCTTTGTTTTAGTTTCAGTTTCAGTGTGTATTTAAAGGTAGTTTTGTAATGTCTAAAGAGGACTATAGAAATAAAGTGTAACCAAGTCTTTTGATGAATTACTGCCGCCATGATCAGTAAAAACTGCATGAATATGCATTTTAAAAGAAATCATGTTTACAGCCTGCATTTTGGTGTCTGAATCAGTGCAACTTTGGAGTCAATCCTAAAAACACTTGAATCAAATCATGATATAGTGTCTGTGAATATTAAACCCTAAAAAGGTTTTAAATATGAATTTAACCATTTCATTTGAGAAAAACTTCCTTAATTTCATAAACACAAACTCAAAGGTTTTCACAGCAACCCGTCAAAATAAAAGTTTGGTTTAACTTGAAGAAATTGTGACAGAAATAATCTAGTTGTACAGTAGATTTTAGCCATGTCTCAATGTAATAATAATACCAACATTAATAATAAAACTTTATTTTTTAAGGAAAAACCCAAATTTTTCTTCTATGTTTTAATTTTAACTGTAAAGCTCTGTTGTGCAGCACTTCGTTTGACAAAAAAAAATAAAAAAAGTTTAATTTCATATG
>JAPDVR010000009.1:49237455-49287455 GCA_026230005.1 Gila orcuttii | reverse complement strand
CGTCCACTCCTTCACACACACACACACACACACACACACACACACACACACACACACACACACACACACACACACACACACACACACACACACGCTGTCTGGATGTGCTCCAGATCTTCCACTCGCTGTAAAAGAAGCTAAATAACTCTAAACTGAGGCGAAGACTCATACGTGACTGATTTGAAACGCTCTCCTGTAAAAATAGCCGCGGCTCACATAAAGCACAGGAGACTCAATGTTGCTATGCTAATGACGCAATACTCTGATTAGCATAAGAATGCCTTGCACAAATATAGAGCAATATAATCTAATTTTAATTAGTTAATCAACATTTCCCTTACATAACTAACAACCTTGCAAGGATTTTTTTCACACATACACACACAGACACACACACACACACACACATACAAAAAATAAATAAATAAACATACTGACCCAACAGTTTATATACACAGTGGATATTTAAAAAAACAGCTGGTTTTGTGAAAATTAAACATTTTCATTTCAGAGAACAGGCCAAAAAATTAAAAAATAAACTGTTTTCAGTGGCATTATACTGTATATACACACACACACACACACACTGAGCATACATTAAACTCAGAATAGTAGAAAACTGGTATATTTTAATACCAATAGTATGATACTTTATTGTAAAGGTATAGAGAGACCGATGGAAAAGAGAAAGATGGTAATTATAACGTTCTTCTGCTCTCTAAAATTAGATGTTCATTTGGACGTCTTAAAATCAAGAGCACAAATCTCCGTGTCTCAGCGTATTCAGCGAGCGCTCAGCTAAGTCTGTTTATCTGTCACATCTGATCTAAGAATACTTCATCCCTTCTGGGAGGTGTGCAGATACATATTTAATGGAGCGTGAGAAACCGTGGACTTGTGAAAGCTCAGACCTGGTAATGTAAATGATGAATACGCTCTTTAGCATGAAGCTAGCGTGACAGTTACTCAAGCATTAGCATGCTACTGGCAAATTCGCTCTCAAGTAAAGAACGGAAATACTAAATATTTACGCATAGTTTCTTTTAAATCTACAGAAGAGGAGAAGGATGAGGTCTTGATGTGATGCTGAACTTAAATACATGTAGATTTAAAGATCCACTTGCCCTGTAAACCTGTTTTTAAATCTAAAATCAATTTCAACAGCAAAATATACTTGTTGTTTCTCACATATGGCATGCTAACAAGAAAATCTTGTCTGTTTTTTATGCCAAATTATAAAAAGCTTTGCATGTTGTGGATAAGTAGCATATGCTTTTCATATGGCATTTAGCTGTTGGAAATGAAATCTCATTAATAGCATCATTAACATTTGACAGAGCCTTAATTTGTCTGTGTCGGCTGTAATAACTTACTAAAACAATAAAGTATCTTTTTAGCAGTAAAACATAATGGCATATGACATATAATACACAGTACTATCATTTATTATAGCATAAAATATCAGGATTGATGCTCTGGAGTGGAATACAATTCTGATTCTGCAAGTAAACTTAATCGATTTCCTACACAGCGGCTCTAGTTTTCTTTCTTCTCACATAATAAAATAATTTCAGCTCAAATCAATATTTCATATCCAATTATTTATTTATTTGGATAAGGAGCCGTGTTGTAAAAAAAAAGAAAAATGTACAGTCAGCCAGTCATGATTTGGGCATTAATAACTGGCTGAATGTACATTACCCATCATATAAATATTTAAGACAGTTATCATTTCTAGCAGCTAATTACATTAGCCACAACTTACATTACCGAAAATATAAAACTACATAACCTCAGTTGTTCCCTTACGAAGGGAACTCAACGATGCGTCGATCGACGCCATGGGAACGCCCCCAGCGTGACTGCGTCTGAAGCATCTATGTCAACTAGTCCAATGGAAAGAATGAGCGTCACGGGCGGGTGACGTCATGACCAGGAAATGATAAAAGCACATCCGGTGCAAACCGGCATTAGCTTCTGTTGCCTCAGCAAGCGATCTGTGTTATACTGTCTCTGTCTATTTATTGTTGTCTGTTGCAATTTATTCGGAAACGTTATGGCGAAACAAGTGTACAAGCAGTGTGTTCCTCCCTGCCCGCGTTATTTAACGGGTGGGGACACACACGAGCTTTGTGTCATTTGTTTGGGAGTGGAGCATGCGGTCTCAGCCTTCGAGGAGGCTGAGTGTCAACACTGTGAAATGCGAATACCGCTCCGCTCTCGCCTGTCACTCTTTGATGTAAAGAGTGGGCAGGCTCGCGATCCTCAGGGATCAGGACCCGCGTCTGCCGATGCGGCGCGGAGAATGCATTCCTGGGGATCGCGGAAGGATCTTTCGGAGGGGTTGGAGACGGGTCTCTTGGCCTTTTCTCCTTCCTTACCCGGAAGATCCAGCGCTCTCCCCCCGGTGTCGGAAGCACGCTCTGCGGTTTCTTCCGCCCGGGGAGAGAGCCCTCCATTACTTCAATGCTCTTCCTCCGAGGAGGTCGATGTTATGAGTATGGAGAGTGAAAGCACACACAGGGGGGAAAAAGATTCACAATTTATTTCCCCAGCATATGATGAGCTGGTGGATGTTATGTCACGGGCTGTAAAAAAAAAAAAATATTGTATGGCCATCTGAGAATAAAGGCGCTCGTCCTAAAAGTAAATGAGATGAGCGCTTTTTATCATCCACTACATTATCTCCACCACGAGAGCTTCCCTTTTTTCCTGATCTTCACAATGAAATATCGAAATCGTGGAATAAACATTACTCTTCACGACTTTTTAGCCCTCAAGTTAACACTTATTCGAGAATAAGAGGGCTAAAAGAGTATGGTTATGAGGCGATGCCCCAGGCGGAACAGAATTTAGCATAAAAAACAGCTATCTTTCGCCTGGTCCCGCATCGTCCCTGAAAGCCTCGGCTTTGCCCACTAGACCGCTTAAAGCCACCTCGGTTTTAGTGGGCAAAGCTTATACGGCAGCAGGTCAAGCTGGAGCATGTCTGCATACAATGGCAAAAAAAGTGCTACAGGCGTATCAAGCTGACCTGCTGGGGGATCTGGATAGTAGTGAGGGAATTACTCATGACGATATTCGAGAACTTCGTCGTGCTACCGATCTTTCTCTCAGGGCTACTAAGGAGACCGCCAGAGCAATTGGGCGGTCTATGGCAGCCTTGGTAGCTACTGAGAGACACTTATGGTTAAATCTGTCAGAGATTAAAGAAAAAGATCGAGCTTTTTTATTAGATGTTCCGCTTGAACCTTCTGGTCTCTTTGGCGACGCAGTCCACGCGGTCGTCGAGCGATTTCAGGAGTCTAAGAAGCAAGCTGACGCTTTTAAAAAGTTTATCCCTCGCCGTGTCCAGCCCCCTGGGGCTGCTGGGCGTGAGCAGACCCAGCCGTCGAGCTCATCATATCATGTGCAACAGAAAGAGAGTGTTTCGTCTCGTGCACCTCCACATAAACAATGGAAACAGGCGCAACACTCTCAGTCGAAGTCTTCTAAGTCGAAGCCGGATCTGAGGACCGTTCTTCAGGCGAAGAAGACTTCGGCTCAAAAAAAAAAAAAAAAGAGGTCCTGACGTCACTGGCGTCAGACCTGTGAGGACAGCCCCGACCGAAGTGGAGCGGTGTACACCTCAGAATACGGTGCCCGTTCCACTTCGGGGTCCTCACGGGACCGTTCTGCCAACCCCGTCACCCTTGGTGCTTCGGGGCGCAGCGGTCTCCAGCGAGTCGCTGATGCTATGCTGCGGCACTGCATCGGTTTCGCGCCCTCTGAGGGGGGTTTTAGAGCAGCCAGTTCAGGTAGTTCCTGCCATTATGTTTCAGGCTCCGGGACTGGCTGTCTCGTTAACACCAGAGACCAGCCTCGAGAGGCTGGTTCCCTTAGTAAATTTTCTGGCAGCGTGGAAGCTTCTGCCGAATATTTCTCGTTGGGTCCTGCAGATTGTAGAGAAAGGATACAGAATCCTGTTTGGTTCACGTCCTCCTCGTTACAGCGGGGTGTTGCCCACAGTGGTGCATCCCGAGCAGGCTCTGGTAATGGAGCAAGAGGTAAAGGCCCTGTTAGCGAAAGAAGCTATAGAACAGGTGTACTCACCCGACCGAGGTCGGGTTTTTACAGCCGTTATTTCATTGTTCCAAAAAAGGATGGAGAGTTGCGTCCCATTTTAGATCTTCATCTGTTAAATCGTTCAGTACAGGAACTCAAGTTCTAGATGCTGACACTCAAACAGATCGTGACTCAAATCAGATCCGAGGACTGGTTTGTCACGATAGATCTGAAGGACGCTTACTTCCATGTCTCCATCTTCCCTCAGCACAGGAGGTTCCTAAGGTTTTCTTTCGGGGGCAAAGAATACCAGTATTGGGTACTTCCTTTCGGTCTAGCTCTATCACCCCGCACGTTCACGAAATGCGTAGATGCAGCTCTAGCCCCGCTCAGGCTGCAGGGCATACGTATTCTGAACTACATCGACGACTGGCTGATTCTAGCGGAATCAGAGCAGTTGGCGGTTCGGCACCGAGGTGTCGTTCTCGCTCATATGCAGATGTTGGGGTTGAGGCTCAATACCAAGAAGAGTGTGCTTTCTCCAGTACAGAGAACCACTTTCCTTGGTGTGGTATGGGATGCAGTGACGATGCGGGCCACCCTATCGCCCGTTCGTGTAGCTGCTATCCTGTCAGCCACAAAAGAGCTGAAGCTAGGCCAGTCACACACTGTAAAACAGTTCGGGAGACTGTTGGGTCTTTTGGCAGCAGCGTCCAACGGGATTCCTTTTGGCCTGCTGTACATGAGGCCTTTACAGTGGTGGCTCAGGACCAGAGGGTTCTCCCCGAGGGGAAACCCACTTCGTATGATCAAGGTCACGCGGCGTTGCTTTCGTGCCTTAGTTATATGGAGGAAGCACTGGTTCTTAACCCAGGGTCCGGTGTTTGGAGCTCTTTGCCATCGAGTTACTATCTCGACAGATGCTTCCCTCACCGGCTGGGGAGCGGTAATGGAAGGCCGCTCGGTTCAGGGTCTGTGGAAGAGTCATCATCTCTCGTGGCACATAAATTGCCTGGAGATGATGGCTGTCTTCAATGCGTTGAAGCAATTCCTCCCAGACCTGAGGGGTCATCATGTGCTCGTCCGTACAGACAACACATCGGTGGTCTCTTATCTGAACCGTCAGGGGGGTCTGAGGATCCTCCTGTGGTCTCTGGGGAAGGTACTCTCCCTGAGGGCAGTGTATATTCTTGGGGACCAAAATATTGGAGCAGACATCCTGTCGAGGCAGGAGCTGAGGCCAGGGGATTATTTGGGAGTTTTACGGCCAAGCAGAGGTGGATCTGTTTGCGTCTCAGCATACGACGCACTGTCCACTTTGGTTCTCCCTTACTCACCCAGCCCCCTGGGCTGGATGCTATGGTGCAGACGTGGCCGAGGCTACGTCTGTACGCATTTCCCCCTGTTGCTCTGCACCCAGGAGTTCTGGAGCGAGTTCGCCAGTACGGAATAAGCCTACTGCTAGTAGCACCACGCTGGCCGAGTCGGATCTGGTTTGCGGACCTGATCCATCTCTTAGACGGTCCTCCCTTGGAGAAATCCCGATCAGGAGAGACCTTCTGTCTCAGGCCGGGGGCACAATATTTCAAAACCCCCGACCGGAGATTTGGAACCTGTGGGTTTGGCCTCTGAGGGGGCCCAACTCATAGAGAGTGGTCTCTCAACTGAGGTTGTTGAGACCATTCTAAGCTCCAGAGCTCCAGCTACTAGGAAACTATATGCGCTTAAATGGAAAGTTTTTTCTGTATGGTGTCACCGACATCAGTGGGATCCGGTTAACTGTTCTGTGAACACAGTACTCGAGTTCCTGCAGGAGCGCTTTACGTCAGGTCTATGCCCTTCCACGCTTTAGGTCTACGTGGCGGCCATTGCGGCTTACCACGCCCTGTGGGGGGTACATCGTTGGGTCGAGACCCCCTGATTTCACGTTTCCTTCGTGGCACACTGCGGACCAGGAAAGGCTGAACCTCTTGTGTCCAGTGCGATCACTGGATACTTATGTTTATCGGACATCTTCAATGAGGAAGTCCGACCAGTTATTTATTTGCTTGGATCACCTGAGAAGGGTCTTCCTGCTTCTAAACAGACGGTTAGTAAGTGGATAGTTGAGGCTATTTCACTTGCATACGAGTACTCTGACCAGCCGTGTCCTTTGGCGGTCAGAGCTCACTCTACGAGGGGTATGGCGGCCTCTAAAGCCTTATTACTTGGAGTTTCTCTTCAAGACGTGTGTGATGCGGCAGGCTGGTCCTCACCGCTCACATTCATTAGGTTTTACTGCCTGGACCTGGATGCTGCCCCAGGTTCTCAGGTGCTTAGTGCTTAGTTACAACAGACTAACACTCAGGTACTTGGAATTCTGGCGCTTTGGGTATTCTCGTTCCCATGGCGTCGATCGACGCATCGTTGAGTTCCCTTCGTAAGGGAACGTCTCAGGTTACTATTGTAACCATAGTTCCCTGAGAACAGGGAACGAGACGATGCGTCACCCTGCCATACTTCCTGCATCCCTGTGATCGGCTTGCTTCGGCAATTTTCGAAGCTAATGCCGGTTTGCACCGGATGTGCTTTTATCATTTCCTGGTCATGACGTCACCCGCCCGTGACGCTCATTCTTTCCATTGGACTAGTTGACATAGATGCTTCAGACGCAGTCACGCTGGGGGCGTTCCCATGGCGTCGATCGACGCATCGTCTCGTTCCCTGTTCTCAGGGAACTATGGTTACAATAGTAACCTGAGACGTTTTACCTTATGGATTTATGCTGCATGCAAATAACATAATAAATAACTTTATTAACGCACCCGTCCCAGACCTACGTAGTTCATCTTACATTTCATAAAGTTGATTGATGACGAAGATGAAGCAGAGCAACAGCTCACTGAGTGATGAAGCCTGTATAATGCAGATAAATGCCCCTAAAACTCAACATATCAGGGCAGAAATGACCCTGTATGAGTTTTTGACCCATTTTTATATCACATGAGTAACGAGCGCAAAATCACATGAGTGCTCTTTTTGTCCTGAATAGCACGAGTGCAAATGTGATACTGGTTTAAAAAAATCAAATTTAATCGCTTGCAGCCCGATTATACGTATTAGGGATGCTCATTACGGTTAATTTTCCAGACCGACAACCGCAGCTCGTTATCCGACTATTAACCGTTAACTGATAAGATTATAATATTGAATTCGCGTTAAATAAAAATAAAATTGACGAGTGTCTGTGACCCGTTAAAAATACCAAAATAAAAAAAAATCACGGGTTTATATTAACGTGCAAACAGCAGCATACAGAACAGATCAACAACAGAATCTGGATTCACATCACCTTTTCACTCACCTGCAGCATTCCTGACAGTGACAACAGAGAAAAACATAAAACAGACCTACACTAAATATATTTTTTTAACTTAAATAATTCACAAATTAAGATGACAAAAAGAAAAAACTGAATCCGTTTGAAGCTTTGAAAAAACGGCAATTTGTTTTCCGTCTAAGTTTATTCGTCAAATAAAAATAGCAGGCCTACCTCAATCCACACCTTGTCTAGTTTTTATTTTAAAAAAAGTAACATGTCTACATGATGTGGGGTTAGTCTGGAGCGCAGTTACAGCCTCTCCGATGGCACAGATATCCCGGGAACACAGAGATAACGTCTCGCTGCGTCTCGTCATTTACCAGTGGTTTTGGCACTGTGAGCAGGTGCCAGGTCGTGCTAAAAAATGAAATCTTCATCTCCATAAAGCTTTTCAGCAGATGGAAGCATGAAGTGCTCCAAAATCTCCTGATAGCTAGCTGCATTGACCCTGCCCTTGATAAAACACAGTGGACCAACACCAGCAGCTGACATGGCACCCCAGACCATCACTGACTGTGGGTACTCCAGTGCTGCTTCTCTGTAGCCCAGGTCAGGCGCTTCTGCCGCTGTTTCTGGTTCAAAAGTGGCTTGACCTGGGGAATGCGGCACCTGTAGCCCATTTCCTGCACACGCCTGTGCACGGTGGCTCTGGATGTTTCTACTCCAGACTCAGTCCACTGCTTCCGCAGGTCCCCAAGGTCTGGAATCGGTCCTTCTCCACAATCTTCCTCAGGGTCCGGTCACCTCTTCTCGTTGTGCAGCGTTTTTTGCCACACTTTTTCCTTCCCACAGACTTCCCACTGAGGTGCCTTGATACAGCACTCTGGGAACAGCCTATTTGTTCAGAAATTTCTTTCTGTCTTACCCTCTTGCTTGAGGGTGTCAATGATGGCCTTCTGGACAGCAGTCAGGTCGGCAGTCTTACCCATGATTGCGGTTTTGAGTAATGAAACAGGCTGGGAGTTTTTAAAAGCCTCAGGAATCTTTTGCAGGTGTTTAGAGTTAATTAGTTGATTCAGATGATTAGGTTAATAGCTCGTTTAGAGAACCTTTTCATGATATGCTAATTTTTTGAGATAGGAATTTTGGGTTCCCTTTCGTTGTCACTCCGAGTTACGTCGGATGACGACGAAATGGGGTTTCGCTTAGAAAGCCTATCAACTTCGAGTATTACAAAACGAGCCAATGGCAAAGAAATGCCATGGGTCTGCGGAATTTGCATGACGTAACTCCGCCCCACCTCGTGGGTATAAAAGGAGGAAGTCCGCAACAGCAGTTTATGTTTTCGCTTCGGAGCCAAGTTTATTCTTCTCTCCACAAGCCATCTCTGAATTGTCAGCTTCACAAACGAGTGCCTCGAGTGTTGGTGTGACGGCGATCTACGGCGAGAGCGTGCTTCCTGCTGATCTGCTGCAGTGATTTGCCAGTCGGCGCGTTTCTCCCCGGGCGCTTCAACACTTGAGTTTTCTCACTAAAAGAGCTTACACGCGGCACGTCTTTTTAAAGATGCCTCGCCCGTCTACTTCTGGTTGCGGCAGATTGGTATCGGACTCTGATGGGCACGAGCGCTGCTTAGTATGTTTGGGCATTGATCATGCTAGAGCAGCGCTCGTGGATGACTCATGTTCTCTCTGTGGGAACATGACCATCGCGTCATTACGGTCGAGACTCAGTGAACTCGCAAGAGTGAGAGTCCCCTCATCCACCCCCCGCCCTGCGGCTGGTGGCCAGGGTGACCTGAGGGTGACGGTCTGGAACAAGGCGCCGACTATGTGTCCGCGACCCCAGCCCCCCTCTTTAATGACGGTGCCCGCTAGCGAACTGCCGATCCCCGCGGGTCTACCCTCTGGTGGCCCGCGTGTTTCGGTTGAAGCTACAGAGGATGATGCCATGTCTGTTGCTGCATCACTAGGTGGGTTTGATTCTTCTGGAAGTGAGGACTCGTCACAGCTGCCACCTTCCGGTGTGCATACGGCTGTGCTCGAGTCTGATCCGGAGATGACGGCCATGCTTTCCCGGGCAGCCGCGAGCATCGGGCTTGAGTGGAGGCCTCCACCCTGTCCTGAGCGCTCGCGGCTGGACGATTGGTTTTTGGGTAAGGCCGCCGACCCTCGTCCTCGGCAAACCCCAATACCTTTCTTCCCGGATGTGCATGATGAGATCTCGAAGTCCTGGAAGACCCCGTTGTCTTCCCGTGACCGCTCGGTGACCTCATCCGCCTTTCCTCCCCTCGATGATGCAGCCGCCCGTGGGTACACTGGGCTCCCCCCGGTTGAACGCTCTGTTGCCATGCAACTATGTCCTCAGAGTGCTTCTTCTCGTGGCGAGCCTAAGCACCCATCCAAAGCCTGTAGATTTTCGTCGACCTTGGTGGCGAAGTCTTACAGAGCGGCGGGACAGGCGGCTGCGTCACTGCATGCTATGGCCACTCTGCAGGTCTACCAGGCCCAGATGCTCAGAGACATGCACGAGGGTAGGACAGACCCAGGGCTCTTCAATGAGCTGCGCGCCGCGACCGACCTTGCTCTCCGGGCGACGAAGGTTACCGCGCGCTCCCTGGGTCTGGTGATGTCCACAGCCGTGGTCCAGGAGAGACACCTCTGGCTGAACCTGGCCGACATGCGGGACGCGGAGCGGACCCGTCTGCTTAACGCCCCCTTGTCCCAGGCCGGCCTCTTCGGCGGTGCGGTTGAAGATTTTGCCCAACAGTTTTCAACCGCCCAGAAACAGACCGAGGCCATCAAACACATCCTGCCCCGCCGGCCAGCTGCTGCCTCCACCCAGCCGACCGGGCAGACGCCTCGTCCTGTTTCCCGCCGAGGGCGCCCTCCTGCGGCTCCCCCCCCTCCCGCCCGGCCCACGCAGCAGCCTCCACCCCGGGCCAGTCGCGGAGGAAGCCGTAAGAAGGCGCCACAGCCCTCTCCCGCCCCGCCCCCCGCTAAACGCCGGGCCAAGCGGCGCTCCTGAGACGGGCTGCTCAGGGAAGATGGTCGTTTTTCAGGAGATGGTAGCAGGACCACTCCTTCCCCCGGTGGAGGGCCGGGGGAGAATCTTTTGTTCTCCGCTCCCCGCTGCTCACCCACGGGTGGGCAGCACCCTAAAGTGGTTAAAGACAGAAACGATCCTCTCTTCCCTGAGCCCACAGAGTTCTCGGGCGACACAGAGCGCCGCCCACAAGCCGTGCTCTCCTCGCCCCCCTCTGTCCCAGAGGCGGTTGACAGGGCGTGCCGTCCACGGACCGCGCTCCCCCTGTCCCCCTCTGTCGCCAGACCCCTGGCAGAGCAGGCCCCCGCGGGACGACCAGTCTGGTCCTCCCCTGGCCCCCTCTGTCAGGGCGCGGTTGTTAACTGTGCCCCCACACCGGGCCGCTATGCCGTCCACGTCTGGGCCAGTTACTCCGCTTCGCTGCCCCTCCGGGGGGACGCCTGTTGCCCGCTTGATCCCGCTGGTTCAGTTCCTGGGAGCCTGGTTAGAGCTTCCCCGTCTGTCCCGCTGGATCGCGCGCACCATCAGGTTCGGCTATGCGATTCAGTTCGCACGGTCTCCTCCCCGCTTCAGGGGAGTCCGCTCCACTTTGGTCGGTGGCAATGCCCCCATCATGAGAGCAGAGATTGCCACCCTGCTGGCGAAGGGTGCAATCGAGACTGTCCCTCCAGCCGAGATGAGGTCCGGGTTCTACAGCCCCTACTTCATTGTCCCCAAGAAAACCGGTGGGTTACGGCCAATCCTGGACTTGCGCGTGCTGAACCGCTCCCTTCACAGGCTGCCGTTCAAGATGCTCTCCGCCAAACGCGTTCTCGAATGCGTGCGGCCCCAGGATTGGTTTGCAGCGATCGACCTGAAGGACGCCTACTTTCATGTCTCCATTCTTCCTCGACACAGACCGTTCCTACGGTTTGCTTTCGAGGGGCAGGCATACCAGTACGCGGTTCTCCCTTTCGGGCTAGCCCTGTCTCCTCGCACCTTCACGAAGGTTGTCGAGGCTGCCCTTGTTCCCCTTCGGGAACACGGGGTTCGCATCCTGAGTTATATCGACGACTGGCTGATCCTAGCTCACTCTCGAGACCAGGTTTGCGAACACAGGGACCTAGTGCTCCGGCACCTAGCTCGTCTGGGCCTTCGGGTCAACTGGGAGAAGAGCAAACTTTGCCCCGTGCAGAGGATCTCTTTTCTCGGTATGGACATCGACTCGGTCGCCATGTCCGCGCAGCTTACGAGCGAGCGCGCGCAGTCACTGCTGACTTGCCTGAGACATCTCAGGAGCAAGAGTGCGGTTCCACTGAAACATTTTCAGAGGCTCCTGGGGCATATGGCATCTGCAGCCGCGGTCACGCCGCTCGGATTGCTTCATATGAGACCGCTTCAGCTTTGGCTTCGCGACCGAGTCCCGAGGTGGGCATGGCATCAAGGCACGCTCCGGGTACCAGTTACTCCGACCTGCCGTCAGTTCCTCACCCCGTGGTCGAACCTCAGTTTTCTCAGGGCGGGTGTCCCCCTGGAACGAGTTTCCCGGCATGTTGTGGTCTCCACGGATGCCTCCACCACGGGCTGGGGCGCCATGTGCAATGGACATGCTGCTGCGGGCTCCTGGACAGGACCCCAGCGGCTATGGCATGTCAATTGCCTCGAGTTGTTGGCAGTACGCCTTGCCCTGCACCGCTTCCGGGCGTTGCTCAAGGGTCAACACGTACTAGTCCGCTCAGACAATACCGCTACTGTAGCGTACATCAACCATCAAGGTGGTCTACGCTCCCGCCGTATGTCACAACTCGCCCGCCACCTCCTTTTATGGAGTCAGAAGCATCTGAGGTCGCTTCGAGCCATCTTCATTCCCGGAGCCCTGAACTGTGCAGCCGACGAGCTCTCACGGCTTCAGCCCCTCCCTGGAGAATGGCGACTCCATCCCCAGTCGGTTCAGCTGATTTGGGACCAGTTCGGGGACGCACAGATAGATCTGTTTGCCTCTCACGACTCGACCCATTGCGCCCTGTATTTTTCCCTGACCGAGGGCACGCTCGGCACGGATGCACTGGCGCACAGCTGGCCGCCGGGCCGCAAATATGCGTTCCCCCAGTGAGCCTTCTTGCGCAGACCTTGCGCAAGGTCAGGGAGGACGAGGAGCAGGTCATTTTGGTCGCGCCGTATTGGCCCGGCCGGACCTGGTTCCCCGAACTTGCACTCCTCGCGACAGCACCTCCCTGGCCCATTCCTCTGAGGAAGGACCTTCTTTCTCAGGGACGGGGCACCCTGTGGCACCCTCGCCCCGATCTCTGGAGCCTCCACGTGTGGCTCCTGGACGGCTCGAGGTAGGTTTGAGTACCCTGCCACCTACGGTGGCGGCTACCATCACTTCCGCTAGAGCGTCGTCCACGAGACACGTCTACGCGTTGAAGTGGTACCTCTTCGTCGACTGGTGCTCTTCTCACCGAGAAGACCCCCGGAGATGCTCGATCAGCGTTGTGCTTTCCTTCCTTCAGCAAGGGTTGGAGCGAAGGCTGTCTCCCTCCACCCTTAAGGTCTATGTTGCCGCCATTGCCGCACACCATGACCTAGTCGAAGGTAAGTCGGTAGGGAAGCATGACCTGGTCATCAGGTTCCTGAGAGGAGCGAGGAGACTAAATCCTCCTCGTCCTCCTCTCGTTCCCTCTTGGGACCTCTCAGTGGTTCTAACTGCCCTGAAGAGTGCTCCCTTTGAGCCCCTGCAATCAGTTGAGCTTAAGTTCCTGTCAATGAAGACAGCGCTCCTGGTTGCACTGGCCTCCATCAAGAGGGTAGGGGACCTGCACGCATTCTCCGTCGACGAAGCGTGCCTGGAATTCGGTCCGGCTTTCTCTCACGTGATCCTGAGACCCCGGCCCGGATATGTGCCCAAGGTTCCTACCACTCCCTTTCGGGACCAGGTGGTGAACCTGCAAGCGCTGCCCCCGGAGGAGGCAGACCCAGCCTTGGCACTGCTCTGTCCAGTACGCGCTCTTCGCGCCTATGTAGACAGGACGCAGTGTTTCAGGACCTCAGACCAGCTCTTTGTCTGTTATGGTGGGAAGCTGAAGGGAAAGGCTCTCTCCAAGCAAAGGTTGTCTCACTGGATAGTGGACGCCATTGCCTTGGCTTACCAGCAGCAAGGTCGACCGTGCCCCCTTGGTGTGACGGCTCACTCCACCCGGAGTGTGGCATCCTCTTGGGCTCTAGCGCATGGCGCCTCGCTAACAGACATCTGCAGAGCTGCAGGCTGGGCGACACCTAACACATTCGCCAGATTCTATAATCTCCGAGTGGAGCCAGTGTCCTCTCATGTACTCGCTTCAACTAGCTAGTACCGGACCCGCTCAGGTGTCTTCGCTTGCTCGCCATTCCACTCCACGGACTGGATACGTGCGATATTCTCCTCAGGTGAGCTTCCCCGAAAGCCCTGAGTTCCTCCAGCACTCCTGACGTCGGCGCCAGTGTCTATTGCCTGCGCGTCGGCTAGGTGCCTCCCGTGTGCATGGTACCTCCCCTGAGCGACCCCCACATGTGTATTTCCACTGTAAGCCTCTCTGAGCATGTGTCTTTCCCTTGGCAAGCCACCTTGCCACCCCTGGGGTTGAAATATTCCACCTGCGGCTGGACACCCCAGTGTTCCCCATATGTTTCCTTCGGGTCATATGTGTATTCTCTAAGTCCCCCCCCTCTGGGTTGGCATTAATTGCATACTTCCCCTAGCTTGGGATATGCTTCCCAGTGTACCTTGGTATTCCTGTGTTAAATGGAGTCCTTCGTCCTTCTATGACAGGGATCTTGATTTACGCAGGGCACTGGAAGACAGCTGAGAAGGTGGCGTGATTAGACTAGTAACCCCATTTCGTCGTCATCCGACGTAACTCGGAGTGACAACGAAAGGGAACGTCTACGGTTACGTATGTAACCCTCGTTCCCTGAGTAGGGAACGGAGACGTTACGTCTGCCTGCCACTTTCCGCTGTACCGCGGGGATCGCCTGAGCTCAGTCTTGGCTCCTCAGCGAAGAAACATAAACTGCTGTTGCGGACTTCCTCCTTTTATACCCACGAGGTGGGGCGGAGTTACGTCATGCAAATTCCGCAGACCCATGGCATTTCTTTGCCATTGGCTCGTTTTGTAATACTCGAAGTTGATAGGCTTTCTAAGCGAAACCCCATTTCGTCGTCATCCGACGTAACGTCTCCGTTCCCTACTCAGGGAACGAGGGTTACATACGTAACCGTAGACGTTTTCATGAGCTGTATGCCAAAATCATCAGTATTAAAACAATAAAAGACCTGAAATATTTCAGTTGGTGTGCAATGAATCTAAAATATATGAAAGATTAATTTTTATCATTACATTATGGAAAATAATTAACTTTATCACAATATGCTAATTTTTTGAGAAGGACCTGTATATATATATTCTGTTTCCTGTCACTTTCATGGTTTCTAAGTATGTGTTTTATGGTTGCTCATTGGTTTATTGATTAATACACACACACACACACACCTGCTCCTTGTTTTCTTCATTAGTTTGCCCTGTGTGTGAGAGTCTGAATGTGTGTGAGAGAGTGTGTGTTTGTATTGTTCAGTTCTTTGTCTTGTTTTGTTTCCACTGACACGTGTTTCTCCTGTTTTGATCTTTGTTGTAGATTATCTTTGCTTTTGTTTAAAATAAAAGTTCTGCATTTAGATCCTTTCTCCTCCTCGTTCTCGCCTGACCCATCATGACAATTACACATCTAATGCAAAACAATATTAAATTAACACAAAGTTAAGCTTTCCCAAACTCCTAATGTCCCTGTAAGTTCCTGCGATGCAGTCGGAGTGCGCTGAAAAGCTTTTATGGAGCGCTTTCTATTTCTGGGCATCAGCTCGGATTATTAGCTTAGAGCTATTGAACTGCACCGCACACTCGTCAATGAGATTAGTCTCGATTTTATGTCAAGAGTACAGTGGACCAAAGTGCGGTAAAAGTTCTCTGTAGATGGAATGAAGCGAGAGAGAAAACCTGACTAAACAAAAAGAAAAGGAGCAGTCTGTGTTACATACACTCAGTACACACAGCGTGAATGTTCCTCACTGCGGTAAAAAACACAAATCCACCTGAACACTGAGAAACTCTCTCAGCGGCTGACTGAACATGGCCAGCGCTAGTATACGGTCAACATTATTCACACACCAGATATCATTTTTGATATTTATTTTATTAGTGTGTGCAGGACACTATAGTTCATTTATATAAGCGAGGATAGCAAAATAAAGTAAACTGTGACATATTAAACATTCTTCATACAGTGACTACCAGTAAAATTGATAAAAATCTGGGACTAATAAAAATTATTCTGACACTTTGACCTGATCATGTTTTGCTGAAGTGTTTTTTTCTTTAATTGCTAATGCACCTTTTTACACCACAGACTGAACAACATTAAGCATTGCTTGGTAATTTGTTGACGTAAATTGGTGTAGTTAATCGGTGTATCTAATTGTGTAGTTAAATTTAACAGACAGATATTCAACATAATTCATCTGTGAGACAGTCTAACACCGAACGTGAATTGAGCGTCTGGAGCGAGTGCTTTCCATGTTAAGTCAATGTAAAGACGCGTTGACGGGCGTCTGAAGGTCCTGCGGCGCGATAGATGCTTTTAGCGCGGCACGATGTACGCGATTTCTCCTCATTTGTGCGAAAGAGGCAAATTAGAGATACGATGCGCACAAGTGATTTTATTTGGTGCTTTTTGTGCATTCACACGTTTGAAGCGAATTCGCGTTTGACGCCCGAGTTGAAAAATCAGAACTTTTGAGGCTGTTCGTGCCGCGTTAACCAATCAGGAGCCTGCTTGCTGCTGTCACGTGGTGAAGTGACTAAATTCTGACTAAACCCAACTGTGATACTTTTATTCTCATATATTTATATTTTTATTCTTTATTCTTATAATTTGTAGTATTATGTTTCTTGTTGTATTTGTATATGTCCACTGGAAGCCTCAGCACCAAAACAAATTCCTTGTGTGTGCAAGCACACTTGGCAATAAAGCTCTTTCTGATTCTGATTCTGAAGTGACGTGATAAACGCAGCTGGGATAGAGTGCCTGGAGTTGGTGTCCTGGAGGGTGATCCTCGGTGAAGTAAGCCGTCATCCAGGCGCAGCTCCTGGAGCAAACGGTGAAACTCGCCACACTGGGAACGCCTCCGGAGGGTCTGGTGACCCAAGCACGGCGACGATGACCCCTACACCGCTGTTCTGCTCTCCGGAGCAAATACAGAGCAGTGACTCTCTCGATGAATGCTCGATCAACAGCCATCTTGCAAACAGACACCGCCTAGCACTCGCCCCTCACACAAGAAGCGGATTTCGCCTCGAACGCACGTCTATTTCGCTTCAAACGCGCAAGTGGATTCAAAATGTTCAAGCGTCCAATAAACGCGATAGAAGCAAATTTGACGCTCAATACGTGTCCGGAGTGAACGCAGCAGAACGGAAGGATGGACAAAACCAGTGAAATATCAACTGATTTGATAACTTTGAGTTCTTGTCATATTGTATTACCATTTTCTAAACTATAACAGATAAACTGTGATAATGAGAGAAATGTTGAAGGTGTCTGAATATATTTTGGTTTGACTGTAGATACAATAAAACTGGGCCACCTTCTGCTGACAGTGTTAAACAGGCCTTTAACCAGCTCTCTCGCCTCTAGACATGTGGCCATCTCTCACGGGTAATGGTTCGGAAAACTAGACGTCTTTAAATGGGAACGGGGCCAAAGTCTTGGGGGTTCTGGGATAAGTTTCTCTCTCTTTGTTTCAGGGACAGTGTATTCCCCGTCCTTGGCCCGTCTCAGATCTGGACACTGGTTAGCGCTGCGTTTAAAAGCTCTTTCCTCAGAGTCCTGGCAGCCCATCAGATACTGAAGTTTGAAGTTGACCCTAATTTGCTCATCTTGATCGCTCGCTTGCAAAACTTAATTAGAATTTAATTAACATTCATCTCCCATCAAACCAGAGCCTCAGAAGCCAGTGCAGGATCTATTGAGACGACTGTCTTTGTGTGGATCGTCTGATGAACGCAGAACAACACATGTATGAACACCTGCACTGAAGTGGAAACAGGGCAAACACTGGTGTGTAAACTGTGAAGAAAGTACTGTTCAAGTAAACTGAAATAAAGAAAACTATTAGATAGATAGTTAGATTAGATAGAATGCTGATAGATATTAGATAAATAGATAGATAGATAGATAGATAGATAGATAGATAGATAGATAGATAGAAATTACAGATAGATAGATAGAAATTACAGATAGAAATGACAGATAGATAGAGAGATAGAAATGACAGATAGATATATATACAAATGACAGATAGATAGAAATGACATATAGATAGAAATGACATATAGATAGAAATGACAGATAGATAGATAGATAGATAGATAGATAGATAGATAGATAGATAGAAATGATAGATATATAGAAATGACAGATAGATAGAAATGACAGACAGATAGATAGAAATGACAGACAGATAGATAGAAATTATATATATAGATAGAAATGACATAGATAGATAGAAATGACAGATAGATAGAAATGACAGACAGATAGATAGAAATGACAGACAGATAGATAGAAATGACAGATAGATAGATAGATATGATAGATAGATAGATAGAAATGACAGATAGATAGATAGAAATGACAGATAGAAATGACAGACAGATAGATAGATAGAAATGACAGATAGAAATGACAGAAAGATAGATAGATAGAAATGACAGATAGGTAGATAGATAGATAGATATGATGGATAGAAATGACAGATAGATAGAAATTATAGATATATAGAAATGACAGATAGATATAAATGACAGACAGATAGATATAAATGACAGATATAGATAGATAGAAATGATATAGATAGATAGAAATGACAGATAGATAGATAGAGATAGATAGATAGATAGATAGAAATGACAGATAGATAGAAATGACAGACAGATAGATAGAAATGACAGATATAGATAGATAGAAATGACAGATATAGATAGATAGAAATGACAGATAGATAGAAATGACAGATAGATAGAAATGACAGATAGATAGATAGATAGAAATGACAGATATAGATAGATAGAAATGACAGACAGATAGATAGAAATGACAGATAGATAGATAGAAATGACAGATATAGATAGATAGAAATGACAGATAGATAGAAATGACAGATAGATAGAAATGACAGATAGATAGAAATGACAGATATAGATAGATAGAAATGACAGATAGATAGATAGAAATGACAGATATAGATATATAGAAATGACAGATATAGATAGATAGAAATGACAGATAGATAGAAATGACAGATAGATAGAAATGACAGACAGATAGATAGAAATGACAGATATAGATAGATAGAAATGACAGATATAGATAGATAGAAATGACAGATAGATAGAAATGACAGATAGATAGAAATGACAGATAGATAGATAGAAATGACAGATATAGATAGATAGATAGAAATGACAGATATAGATAGAAATGACAGATATAGATAGATAGAAATGACAGATATAGATAGATAGAAATGACAGATAGATAGAAATGACAGATAGATAGAAATGACAGACAGATAGATAGAAATGACAGATATAGATAGATAGAAATGACAGATATAGATAGATAGAAATGACAGATAGATAGAAATGACAGATAGATAGAAATGACAGATAGATAGATAGAAATGACAGATATAGATAGATAGAAATGACAGATAGATAGATAGAAATGACAGATATAGATATATAGAAATGACAGATAGATAGAAATGACAGATAGATAGAAATGACAGACAGATAGATAGAAATGACAGATATAGATAGATAGAAATGACAGATATAGATAGATAGAAATGACAGATAGATAGAAATGACAGATAGATAGAAATGACAGATAGATAGATAGAAATGACAGATAGATAGATAGAAATGACAGATATAGATAGATAGAAATGACAGATAGATAGAAATGACAGATAGATAGAAATGACAGATAGATAGATAGAAATGACAGATATAGATAGATAGAAATGACAGACAGATAGATAGAAATGACAGATATAGATAGATAGAAATGACAGACAGATAGATAGAAATGACAGATATAGATAGATAGAAATGACAGATAGATAGAAATGACAGATAGATAGAAATGACAGATAGATAGAAATGACAGACAGATAGATAGAAATGACAGATAGATAGAAATGACAGATAGATAGAAATGACAGATAGATAGATAGAAATGACAGATATAGATAGATAGAAATGATAGATATATAGAAATGACAGACATAGATAGATAGAAATGACAGATATATAGATAGATAGATAGATAGATAGATAGATAGATAGATAGATAGATAGATAGATAGATAGATAGATAGATAGATAGAAATGACAGACAGACACATAGATAGATAGATAGATAGATAGATAGATAGATAGATAGATAGATAGATAGATAGATAGATAGATAGATAGATAGACATATGATCAGTCTACAGTCTCTGCTGAGAGTGATACACACACACACACACACCTTCTCTCCCGACTCCAGGTCATCTGACAGAGAAGGAGACTCATGCTCTTCCTGTGACGTGTTTTTATCAATAATGCACCATTATTTGCAGCTTAAAGCAGGCATGCGTTAAAGTGGACCGGACTGACGCTAAACTCTGTTGACATAATAAGCTCCTGACATTTAAATTCTCTGAGCTGTGCCCGCAAGAATCCCGGCGGGAGCGTGAGCCTGTTTTCACCTCGAGATCCCGGGACACTTCAGACCCGCTCTAGAGTCAGCCGAGCCCGAACCGGATGATGAAGACTCGCCACCGTGACATTTAAGTGTTGCTCTAAATGTGGATGTGCCTGAATAAACCCGTGTCAGATCAGGTCTTAAAGACATAATACACCCCAAAGTCCACATGCTGGTGTGTTTTACTCGCCTGAATCATATCCTTCTGTCATACACACAACAATATATTTTGAGAGATGTCTCAGTGTTTTTGTTTTGTCAATGTAGATCCAAAGTTGCTCTTGAAAAATATATTTCATTTTAGAGTGAACAAACCCTTTAACCACATTAAACCTGCTGTATCATACTTAAAACACAAACAGAATTAGTTTTAATATGGAATAACATGCACTGATGAATTGGTCACAATAAGGTCAGGAAGATGTTTTAAACAGAGCTCTATGAAATCCGTTTTATTTTTTTCCCAAATTCCGTTTTATTTTTTCTGTTTAAACTTTTCTGGATTCTGTTTTTTTATTTTAGTTTTTCGTTTTAGTTTTTCTAGACTGAAATTTTATTCATCAAAAAAGCAAGTCTAATTATTTGAAATCATGAAACAATTTAACAGCAATTTATAAAAAAAAAAAATGTTAAATTACATGTTTAGGGCCGTATGAAATACATTTAATTTTTTCTCAAATTCCATTTTATTTTTTTACCAAATTCCGTTCCATTCCATTTTAATGGTTTAAAGTAATTTAAATAAATTTTTACAATAATGGGGCCCTATGATATGTTTTTTTTCCCCAGAAATTCTGTGTTGTGTATTTTAATTTAACTTTTAATCAAATTAAAATTAAACCCTTTTGTTTTCTTTGGCAAACAAAGTGCTGCACAACAGAGGTTTACTGTTAAAATGAAAACATGGAAGAAAAATTCTGATTATTTCATAAAAAATAAAGTTTTAATAATATATTTTATTATTATTATTACCACTGCTACTACATTAAGACTTACATTCTACTGTACAACAGTAATATATTTCTGTCACAATTTCTTCAAGTTAAACCGAACTTTTATCCGGGAAGACCTTTGAGTTTCTGTATGTTTATGATTATGACGATAGTTTTCTCAAATAAAACGGTAAAATGCTGATGAAATGAAACCATTAATACACACAGAGATACGCAGAACATGCAGGATTCATATTTAAATGGTCTTTTTGGGGTTTAATATTCACAGTCTATATCGCTATTTGATTTAAGTGTACTGTACGGCTTTTTATTTATTCATCAAAAAATAAAAATCATATACAGAAAATTCTATTTTTATGACTGAATTCTGCAATTCCGTCGGCGTTTTCCGTATCGTGGAAATCATAGGGCCCTCATCAAGAAACCAATGCACTCTGATACAAACACTCGCATGAAAACACACGATTGTGAGCGAGTCATGATGACATTGATCTCTCAGAGATCAGGTTTCCTGTCGGTGCCACATTCCCTCTGAATCTCTCCGTAGTAAAGGCAACATTCCCTCCTGCATCCTGAGTATCTGATCAATATGAACAGCAGCAGGATCGCTGACGAGAGCGTTTGTGTTTAAGCAGCTGAGAACTGCAGATCTATAGTGATGTGAAACCGGATCTCTTCAAGAGACGTAAATAGAGGCCAGCAGAACGCTTTCTGAGAGGAAGTTCAAAGACATTACTGCCAACACAAACCCATGAGCCAGGGTGACATCTGCCCGCTGTAAAGAGGACATTTACACTACTGTACAGTGACAGGAAAATAATCATACTCAAAACATATGGACAGAGAAGTACCATTCAAAAGTTTGGAATCATTATTTTCTTCTGCTCACCAAGGCTGCATTTATTTGATCTAAAATAGACTTTAAAAAAAAAATGATTATGATTTAAAAAAAAAAATTTATTTGAATGTATTTTGAAATGCAATTTATTGCAAAGCTGAATTTTCAGCACCTGCAAGCAGTATGGAAGTAAAATAATGCCAAATATTTTTGAAACAAAAAGCCTGTTAAATTGCACTTCTTGAAAAAAATATGCATTGCATTAACCCTGCTTGTATTTTAATGCATTGTATTTTTAGGGCTTGCATTTTTATGGGCTGAAATTTAGCATGGTTGAATATTTAAGCTGCGAATATTTAAATTCAAAACATTTCAAACACATTTTCATTAGTAAAATTTCAATAATCCATATTCACCTTTCATATTAAACTTCCAAAATATTCAAACTGATTAAAAATACAACCTATAATATTCAACAGGTGGTTTCCGGTCCATTTTATTTCGCTGTGCAAATTCACTTCCACAAATTCAGTGGTTCAAATTCAACAGTAAATTCAACGTTGACATGCAGGAACTGCAGGAAAAGCAGTAGATTACCGAGCATAATCTCCATCTGCTGTTAGTCGACCTCACCAGCAGGGGGTGCAAGCGCGTGTTGTTGACGAAGACCAGAGCAACAGTTAGAGCCATAGACATCATAATATGGTTAGAGCAAGCCATTCATTCATAAACTCATTTACAACAATGTAAGTGTATCTGTGATTATTATGTTTTATGTGAAATTCAGTGTCTTCACGATTACTTTTCCTGTGTAGCCTACATGCACCTCTACCGTGAACGAGATTATAATGTTATTCCCCCGATGCGGATGTATACAGATCCAATGTTACATTTGAGTTTGACATATCTATTGGTTGTTTAGTTGCCTCGACCTTATATTGCGGGGATTGTGCTGCATGCAGTAGGCTAGGGTTTCCCTCAATACGTCAGGATTCCCCTTCTGGACATATAAAACGCTTAACGTAGCTTAATGGACTAATACAGTGATATAAAAGACCAAACTCGCAGGCAAGCAGAAGGACTCAGAATATGAATTTAACGCACAAAGTTTAATGCTGAGCGCATCCCAGTGATATACTGGCATAAAGTTGGCTTGACATTGGACATTCGCACATTTAGGGACCGTCTCTAAAGTTACATACGACATTGGTATACACGTTTCTAACTTCAATAGCATTTGAAGAGAACGACTTACAGTCATAAAACCAACTGTAAAGTGTTCATGTGGTGTCAGGCATAATGCGCAATTTATTCAAATAAATTGAAGTTTGCTATTGAAGTTAGAAACGTTTAGGCCTATATAGGACTACCAGTGTTACTTTAGAGACGGTCCCTAAATGTGCGAATGTCAAGCCAATTTTACATTTAATTATTTAGCAGACGCTTTTATCCAAAGCGACTTAAGTTACAGTTAAACTAACAACATAGGACAACAATATGAAAGTGCTATGACCTTTCCCAGATTAATCATGTATGTAGGAATATTAACATGTATGTAGGCATACTTCCCCAATAAGGTGCGAGTTTGGTCTTTTATATCACTGTATTAGTCCATTAAGCTACGTTAAGCGTTTTGTCCTGATGGAAGGGGAATTTGAGTATGATGAGGTATTGAGCGAAACCGATTATAATCCCGTTCATGGTAGAAAAAGTTGATAACATGTAGCCTAACACAAGGAAAGTAACAATGAAGTTAATGAATGAAACATAAAAACAGCTTTTGTGCCTTTATCATCTTTTCCGCATATATACTGACCCAGATAATCATCACAAAAAATTTAATGCATGCTCAATTGTTGTAAATGAGTTTTTATGAATGAATGGTTTTTATGAATGAATTCCTGGACGTCAACGTTGAATTTACTGTCGAATTTGAACCACTGAATTTGTGGAAGTGAATTTGCAAAGTGAAATAAAATGGACCGAAAACCTGTTTTATTTAATTAAGATTTATTTGACAGGGACAAATGCATAAAACATTGCTTTATAATAAATACAAAGTAGATGCCACGCATACAGGTTTCTACCCATGACTAATTTGCAACCCCTGTCCCTGATTAGGCTTATGAAATAAAAAAGAAATTACAGAGTATTGAATGTAAGATATGTAACTATTAAAAGACATACAACAAATACATCCCATACATAAAAGAAAAATATGGGCTTAAGTAGATAAAAAACTATAAAATAATCTGGCAGATTTAACAATACAAACCAAAACCAATGTTTTGTTGAATATTATAGGTTGTATTTTTAATCAGTTTGAATATTTTGGAAGTGAAATATGAATGGTGAATATGGATTATTGAAATTTTACTAATGAAAATGTGTTTGAAATGTTTTGAATTTAAATATTCGCAGCTTAAATATTCAACCATGCTAAATTTCAGCCCATAAAAATGCAAGCCCTAAAAATACAATGCATTAAAATACAAGCAGGGTTAATGCAATGCATATTTTTTTCAAGTAGTGCAATTCAACAGGCTTTTTGTTTCAAAAACATTTGGCATTATTTTACTTCCATACATGAACCTTCAGAAATCATTGCTGATTTGCTTCTCAGTTATCAGTTATTATTGATGCTGAATTATTTATAATGGTTGGTATTATCACTATTATCAGTAGCTGTTTCCAACCAACTATTTTTGTGTGCATTTTGGGATATTGCAAAAAAAATAAAAAGTACTGGATGGAAACACCTGCATAAATTCTAAAAAAGTGCATCAAAAATATGAGCTCAATTGAGTGGATAATTTTTAATCTGATAAGAAAACAAGCACATAAACTACGATGAAAATGCATTTACAGAATAAACCCTTTGATGCACAACATAAAACTCAAATGACTTTGTCTGAGCGTCAGCTGTGATTGGGCAACTGGAGTATCCAGCGGACCAATGGCATCGCAGCATCTGTAATGTTGGTTTGGTGTGCATAAAAGAAACGCCGGAGTCAAGGTCTGTCATCAGAATGATTTGGTTTAATTCAATTGTTAGTACAGATATTTTGTACCAATTTCCCAGGAAGTGATGATTTTGTTCTCATAACTTGGGATGGAAATGCTGATGTTTCGCAAATGTTTTATGCCATATTCCAGTTTTAAATTCTCAACTTTGGATGGAAACATGGCTAATGTTAAAAACAGTTTTAATATTTCGTGGAAAATGAAAAAAAAAATTCCAGGATTATTTGATGAATAGAAAGTTTCCACAAAAATATGAAGCTGCACAACTGTTTTCAACATTGACAATAATCAGAAAAGTTGCAGATCATCATATTATACTGATTTCTGAAGGATCATGTGACACTGAAGACTGGAGTAGTGATGCTGAAAATTCAGCTTTGATCACAGGAATAAATTACACTTTAACATATATTCACATAGAAAACAGCTGTTTTAAACAATAACCGTAATAATATTTCACAAATTTACTGTATTTTTGATTAGCCTAAATAAATACAGCCATGGTGAGCAGAAGAGACTTCTTTCAAAGACATTTAAAAAATCTTTATTATTCCAACCTTTTAGCTTCATCCAGTAGTGTGTGTGTTAATACAGGGTGTAGAAAACACAATATGAGTAGGCCATAGTGACACTCATTTTCATCTCGAGTTTGTTGACGCAGAGAAACTCAGACATACGTTATTGATCCCCAAGGGCACATTCAGGGAGTCCCGAATACCTTCCAAACTCTAAGATAATAAATCAAAGTGTTTAGGTGAAGCTAATGAACACGGAGAGTAAACAGCGAGGGTGGAAGGGTCCAACACACACCACTGATTTAGCCACCATGCTAATGGCACTGAACACATATCCTCATCAATCACGCTGTCTGCGTGGAGGAGGACCGACAAATAGCGCTTCGGTGCTCTCAATCATCGTGGACATGCTGTCTGCTGTCAAATCCTCTACTTAACGTCAGGTTTTAGCCAGCAAACAAGAGCTTACAGCTACTGAAATGTGCATGTCCTTCCCAGCACAGATAGCTAATCTCCATCCAGCACATTCTGCGTTATTTCATTATTTTGTGTCTCAGTGATTCCATCCTTTCTCTTTGGCTGCCATTTGCCCTATAAATGGATTTTTAGCTTTTAAGTCGAGACGCTCTATGCTAATACTATCCAACCCTTTCAAGCTGTGCCTTTCAAAAAAGTAGTACATTAGGGAGTTTTCTAAATGATTATGTCAGATTAGATCGGCGTGGAAGCGAGTCACATCTACTCGACGCTGTAAATCTTCTCACGTCACACAAGTTGTGAGCACAAACTAAATAAAGTAGATCACTTTCCATATGACACCACAAGAACCATTTTATTGCTAAGATGTTGCTCGTTCATGAAATAATGGCATCAAAATGGGCCCTTACTACTCTATCTATGAATGATTCATCAGTGCATGTTATTACTCAGAAAAAGCCCACCAAGCCCTCAGGTTTTTCAACCACCTGTCAAATAGATATGCTTTACACAATCCAATCAAATCCTTATAGATTAAATCAAGCCCCAGCATTAATTTCTCATTGAATATCAATTTTGCACCAGATTACAGAAGTCAAGTGGGTTGAAAATTCCATTTCAAGTTGAATTTAAACAGTTACTTCACCATAAAATGAAAATTAAGACCTAAATTACTCATCCTGGTGTTGTTCTAATACCGTATGCCCTTTTTTTTTTGGGGGGGGGGGGGGGGGCTGGGGGTGGGGGGGGCACAAAAGAATAAAATTCTTCTTTTAAATTCTTCTTCATTTTAAAAATGTCCCACTTTCTCTTGTCCAAATAATGCCAGTGAATAGCGACCAGCATCAAGTTTTAAAAAAGACTCAAAAGTATCACAGAATGATCCCATGCATCATATATTCCAAGTATTCTGGTTAGTTCTGGGCAACGATTAAAAATTTTAATCGCGATTAATCGCATGATTCTCTTGCGATTAATCGCATTGTTATGCGCAAAATTGAATAATGACTTCTAAAGTAGTGTATTGCGCACTTTTGATTTAAATGTACTGCTATATACACAAAAGTGCAATAACTTTAAACAAATAAGGTGCTTTTATACCAGCAGTATTCCCTTTACACAGTAATCTCAAATCTCAACTTAAACATTAATGCAATCGAATCAAATATTTAAACAAAGCTATTTGCCACTGCCAGTGCATTACCTTTTATCTAGTTTGTTAAAAGGAGTCTAGTTTTCTTGTTTTTTTTTCTGAACAGGTATCAACAGGTATCTTTTATCAGGGAGCAGCAGAAACAGTCTATGTAGTAGTCAGAGGTCATGATCACTACTACAGATATAAGTTGACCAACGTTACTTATAGTAGCTTAGGTTTGGTCATGCCATGGTTTCCCACGTAAGATTACATTAAACAGAGTAAAAAAACAATTTATATTTTATACTCACGCCGTAGCTGTGTAGCGCGCGTACACTTCGGCGTACCTCTGCATGTGTAATTGCGCGTCAACGCGGACAACGACGCAGAGATATAAATGAAAACCAACGCGTAGTCTATAGCGTATAGTCTTCGGCGTAAGTCCGACGCAGAAGTATAAATCAGCCAAGAGTGAGGTGAAGTGGTCGAGCACAAGGTGCAGCGACAAGCGGGTGCGTTCCTGTGAAACTGTTGCGGTCATGCTGGCCTCACGCACGCGCCCGCGCTCGCTCGTTGCCGAAGTTGAATTGTCTATAACTTTTTATAAAGGACGCGCAGCACAAATCATTAGAAGAGAGACTGATCCTCGGCTCGCTGTTAGTGAGTTTCCAGAATCTAAATAGTTATTATCTATAGGGTTTATAGGTACTATCCATAGAGCGCCTGTCATTCACTCGCGGAGCGCAACCCTTTAACTGTTCACCAGAGAGAACCTGCCTCTCTCCACTGCTTGTTTGGGTGGGTTATTTGCTGGCTGACCAACATCCCACCCCTCCTGTGATCATGGTTTGACTGTTGGCCTATGTGTATTCAGAGCCAGTGAGCAACGGGCTTTCAAAATAATAATAAAAAAAAAACTGCGTTAACGTGCGATAAAAAAATTGTCTGCATTAATTAATAAATGCGTTAACGTGATAATAACGCGTTAACTTGCCCAGCCCTAATTCTGGTACTATCGATTTGGTGAAAAACAAACTGAAATTTAATGTATTATTCAACAAAAATGCTGACTTTGAATTTCGCTCACTCCGACTCGCCCAGAAGAACACATAAGTGCTGAAATATCAAGCTTAACAAAAACATGAAATACAATCCATGTACAGTACTTTCTTCTCTGAGTCAATAATACTGAGGTGATCTGTTGTACAACTAATAAGGCAAACTAATGATAATAACAAAAGCACATAACACAATTACTAAAACTATAAGATTTAAACCAAATATGTACTCACAATATTAACAAATGCTGTAGGACTATAGAAATAATACTAAAAGCAAGAATATAGAGGTGTATTTAAAGTTGATGAGACACTGAGGTCTATGGCTTAAATTCAGACTTTAGTAACTGTGCAAATCTGAGGCCAGTGTGAGATATCGTTGAGAATCTACTGAAACTCTACAGGAGATGTCAGCTAAAGGTCTCTGAGTAATCTCTTTACTGTCTAGAAGTCACTGTCATCTGTCTGCATTTCAAATAAGAACCATCTTAACTTTCTTCAAATGCTTCCAGGAAAAAAGTGTGACAGGTAGGCCTAACTCAAATAAATGCATTTGTGACTTTTCAGAGAAGCTGTTTACAGACGGACACCGTTTAAGTTCATTAGTGTTGGTTTTCTGAATATAATCCAATAGAGAACCAACAACTCCTTAAATCAATACTACAGAACAACATTAAGCCATCATCTCTCATAACACCATTACTTCTGTTATATCACCATTGCCAAATGACGTCCTCAACACAGCATAACAACATAACACCTCCCGTATCACCACGACAACATCACTGCTTCTGAACCATCCAGACATGGAGGAACATTCTGGGTCATGATGCAACTAAAGCCTCCTGGTCCAATTATTGATTATTGCAGGAGTGTATGATAGACAGACAGAACAATGGATGGATGGATGGAGAGAGCGATGGATGAAGGCTGGGATATGGGTAGATGGATGATGATAGATGGATGGAGGGATAATGGGGATGGAGGGATTCGGGTAGATGCATGGATGGGTGGGTGTATGGATGGAGGGGTGTATGGAGGGATGATAGAGGGATGGATGAAGGGAGCGATGGGGTGGATGGATGGATGGGTGTATAGATGGAGGGGTGGGTGGAAGGAGGGATATAATGGATGGATGTACAGATGGATGGTGGATGGAGGGATGGATGGATGGAGGGATGGATGGATGAAGGGAGCGATGGGGTGGATGGATGTGGGGTGTATAGATGGATGGATGGATGGGTGTATGGATGGAGGGGTGGATGGAGGGATGGATGAAGGGAGGGTTATGGTGGATGGAGGGATATGGGTAGATGGATGGATGGGTGTATGGATGGATAGAGGGATGGATAAAGGGAGCGATGGGGTGCAGGGCTCGACATAAGCAATGGCCCGATGGCCCGGGGCCAGTAAAAGAGAATGTCGGGCTAGTTGATGGGCCATCAGCAAAACAAACAGCAAACGTCATATACAGTGGCGCGAAAAGTGTCAATGTTACTTCAGGTTATTTATAACGTGTTAAAATGTCAAAGAACTACGAGGCTGGTACGAGAAAGAGGACATTCCTAGTAGGGCTGGGCGGTATATCGAGTTTGTAGGCTACAGTATATAGATTTTTTTTTAACGATATGGAATGAGGCAATACTGTTTATATCGATACAGTAGTTTGATACGAGCACATCTGAAAAATAGCGGAGTAACGTTAGGTTACGCAGTGTGAGCTCCTGCAGTGAAAGAACATAGTACAATTTGTCCTAAACATGACACAAGCTTATATTAAGCGCTTCAAAATAACTGGTAAGATATAGTTAACAAGTTTAAAGCAGTTTGCCCTGTCAGATGCTCTGACAGATACCGTTGCTGACTGACAGATAAATACTGCCGCTGTTTAATGCGTTTGAGACGTGGTGCTTTCCTCAGTGCTTAACTTACATTTCACAGGTATATTCTCCATCTGTAAATGTTACAAAGTCAAACAAATATGTCCATTTCACTGTCAGGAGAGGACGAGCTTCTGCAAGTGAATCTCCGCTAAAATTCAAGCTTCCGCAAATGAGCGCCGCTGCGCGCACGCGCGCCAAACAGACGAGCACAATAGAATAGTAGCGCAATAATTCTGACTAAAATATACATGTTGCTAAAATATTTGTTGTTGGAGACAATAAATGTGCCATATGTGGAATTTTAAACCTACAAGTATGTTTTTATGAAAGTGAGCATTATAATGGGGTAATCAAATGCAGGCTAATAGCCTATAATTAGTTTGTGCTTTTGTTTTTATTTTAATTTTTAGTTTAGCCTTTAGGCATTTTAAAAACAAAAGCATTATTTTTGTTTTTAGATTGTAATGTTACAATGTTAGAATGTAATATGATTTTAACCACCTTTTTGCACATAATATATTGCATATAGCCTACATTACATTCCCTATATTTGTTTCCATAACCTTCAATATCAATATTGTTTGGATATCATTGAGCAGGATGTGAAAAAATTTTTTTTTAAATAAATACTGATTTTCTTTATCCAAATAGAAAAACGTAGAAAGTACCGAGATATATATCGTATATAGTCTACCCATTTAACCAAAAAATACTGAGATATGATTTTTTGGCCACATCACCCAGTCCTAATTCCTAGTGTCATGGAAAACACAGTACACCTGGGTGGAGAAAGGCGATGAGGGCATGTGTTTCGTTTGCCGGAAATTTCCAACAAAAGCCGACCAAAATGCAAAATGCATAACCGGCCTACCCGACGGGCTATCTAAAGTGTAATCAAATTCCCCTCTAAACTTCTGCCTAGCCCCCCTAAAAATGTGTGATTAAGTGTAAGCTACACAAATTTGTGTTCGCTTCAGTCTTGTTATAATCAGATTCAGCGCATTCTTCATTTTTTTCTTCATTGACAGTTTTTTTAGGTCATAAATGTTAAACGAATGACAAAAATAATCAGCCAAACTAATATACTTTTGTCTAATTTCGCCATTTTGAAGTGAAAATATAGCCTATGTAACATTACTCATTACTCATGTAATGTAATAATTAGTTTACTGTCATTGTGAGGGGACAAGAAAAAATAATCCTAATGTATACAATACATACAGTTTAATGGAAAAGTCCTTTTCCTTCTATTTCTTTCAGGGCCAGTAAAAATATAGAAGGGGCCAGTAAAACTCTGATCTACTGGCCCTGGGGGCCAGTGGGGATTTTTTTTTATGTTGAGCCCTGGGTGGATGGAGGGATATGGGTAGATGGGTGTATTATCAACAGAATTATCAGGTCAAAAGGACTGTGCACCAATTCAATTCAAATTCACATTCATAAGCAGAAAGGAGATGTTAAATCTTGAGCCGTGGCACAGAACGACACTTCACAGATGTGGACTCAGCTAGAGACCTGATATTGAATTTTCTGACAGGTGCTCTCAAATCTGAAACCAGCATCGACTGGAGTCTCGACGAGTGTATTCAGGAGTGAGAGAACTGCTGCTTCTGGACCACAGGCCACATCTAAAGCTGAACATTAAAAACTTATTCATCAAACACAAGCACCTTGGAATTTGTCGCGGGCTGATAAATGGTCTACTTCGCCTGGAAGATAGTGCGCAAACATAATCACTTCAACGATTAGTTTAGCCTTACAAGATCTACAATGTGTTTAAAAAGTTGTTAGGGAACAATAAAAACAAAAGGTTACTTCTGTGGGGCTTTGGCAGCCGTGCTGAAAAATCACCCCGACTGTTAGAGGAATGTGGCAGAGTGGAAATGCAGAATCAGCTCGAGAACACAAACACAAACATCAGCCTGAAGGAAATCTTCAATAATCGCAGACGAGTAACTGATCATTTTTATGTCATCACATGAAATTATTAAAGATACTGTTTTTGGTTTTCTCCAAAGTCCCTTTAAGACAAGTCATTTCACTCGGCGGCCATCTTTGAAACGCCTCTCAGTCATGCAAGAGCTGCTCCTATCTCTTTGAATGGGGAAACATCAAATTCTCCAAAATCGTTCGCCAAGCTTACGATTAAATTTCATATTCGAAATCACCAATGAAATCTGACAACAACTGTCTTCTAAATTTGCTTCTAAACGCTCGAATTATGACAGAAAACAAAATTTTTCAGGCTGGATCAAGCAAATGCGTGTCTGACTGTTTCTATAGCAACCGGCAGCTGTAATGACGAAATGACTTTACCAATCTGTAATTGGCTCTTATTTAGAAGGCGGGATTTATTTCGCCATATTGAGCGTTGCACTTTTCCCCATTTAATACAATACGAGTGACGCGTCTTGTGTAATTATATAGTTTTTATTTTCTCTGAGACATGCATACCAGTTATGTCACCATGTAAGGTCAGGAAAATTATCATTGCGATTTCATTTAACCCTTCATCTCATTCAATAGAGTAGCAAAACCCTTTATTGTGGTCAAACCTCATTATTAGAGTCCAACTCCAGCCTGGAAGAGGGTTAAAGTAGAATTAGCTTTGCCAGGATTGGTATAGAGGTTCATTCTGAAATGAATTTTAATCCTGGATTTGTCAATTTGACATGCAGGTTCTGCCAGGACTGTTATTTTGTGATATAAACGTTAAGCCAGTATTGGTAAATTAGATTTAGAATGTTTTGCAATGATTTGCTAAACCAGTACGGGTCAATTTACCTCCGATACGAGGCTCATTTTGATTTTACTACCAAACCTTAATACATTCACAGCAGAGCATGTCTTTCACCGTGGATTAATTCTAGGAGATGTGAAGAACTCAAGCTGTTTGCTGAAGGCAATTACAGTGGAGACGTAATGAAGAAATGAGTTATACTACAGCAGGCACATTACTGTCATCAGTAACAGTTCACGTACACAAATAAGACCAAAATGTGTTCCTACCTATAGAGGGTTTGCATTGACGTCACTTTCCCGACTGAGTGTCAGAAGAGCTGCTGTGTGACTGGATTTAATAGCGGACACTGCGAAAACGACAGTAAAACAAATGATTATCAGTTTAAACTGAAGGTTGGATTCGATATAGTGTTCCTTACAACTGACCAAATATCCAGTGATCTTGCATATTGACATGCAGCAGGAATCATGTTTCCTGACATTTATATGAGCCTGATTTCAACGCCAGGGAAATACATAAAGCACATTTGCTGTGAATGCTTTATATAAATACAATATAGGTTTAAACCCATGTGATCACTTATATCAATATCATATATATCGTCATATCGTCCAGCCCTAAAACTTGTATAGTTTTTTGTCAGTGTTTATTTAAAAACATCCAATTATGCAGAATATACGATGGTAAATATTAATTGATGAGTTATCAATACAATATATAACAATACAATATATAGGATATGATTTTACATATTTACATATTTATTTACACACAAAATGAAACTTCAACTCCAGCTTTCTCCGCCTGGATCCAGTTGTTTCTGTGAATTGCAGGATCCATTTGCTTCTCAGTTCTGTATCTTTCGGCAGTCTGTAAAAATATACCTCAGATTTCTTGTCAAATCTATTTATATAGTCAATCTCAAAGCTCTTTCCCGTTTTAGATGTGTTTTGTGAGTTTTTGACAGCATTTGACAACCACTCAGTGTGTGTAACTGCAGTTAATCCAGCCGACGGTGACGTCACACGCATATCCTCTATAGCAAAGCGTTGGGGGTTGGTAAGATTTTTGTTGTTTTTTTGGTGAGATTCCCAGTCAGATTTCACAGGTATGAAACCGCTCCAGTGTGAACACACATGAACTAGTGTCAGTCAGTGTGATTGTAAAGCCAGTTAGAGCCGGAGTAACTCTGGAGGAGCTCGTGAGGCGTCAGGGACAGATGGAGGTTGAGCCGGACTTACACACTCGCCAAACACACCGACCCGTGAGAGAACAGACAACTGTCTGCATGTAGGCCACAATATATATGCATATCATCTGACACTCATATGACACTCGTTCTCATCCCTAAATGACTTCAATTTAGAGATGCTTCTGAGTTCAGAGGCTTCGGATGCAAATGAGGAATGTAATTAATATTTCTTAAAACAAGAGCTCTTGAGGAATAATTTGGGTTTCAATTAATTGAAGGATCTGCTGCTAATTCACTTCTCGAGCGCATGGGTTTATAATACGATGAAGGGATGAAAGAATGAGTGAAAGATCTCAAATGAAATGAGTATTTTCTGCCTGAAGAGGTGGAGGTGTCTCGTCTTCTGAGGATGAACCTGAACTGACCCCAAACCAGCGCGTTCAAAACAATAAAACTGAAAATTAAATTGTGTGTCTGCATTGTAGGAGAACTGTCATTTTCTTTTCATTACTTCTGTCTGTCTTAATGTTTTTCATCAGTCTCATTAGCAGGCAGGTTCAACTCTCGCTGTGACGTTATGATGTTATTCAGGCCGTGTCAGATATATAATAATATAATAATCCTGGTCATTACTTCAGGGGGGGTTTGTTAATGGTGCTACACAATCCTTCCTCGGTTCCCATCTCTCTCTCTCTCTCTCTCTTTCTCTCTCTCTCTCACCACATTTCCACCAAAATGAGGTAGTTAAATTCTCTCAAAATCAGTCTGACATAAGAAGGGATGTCAACCAATTCAAATATTTAACATTTGTATTGTATTCATCACATTTAGCTCCTTTTTAAACATGCACTACAGAAGATTTTCTGGGTAAAAAAGAACAAAATTCAATTATTAAGCCAATACACAAATTTACTACAGTAAGCCTACAATGACTTATATTTTTATGATTTATGTTTTAATTTCATATGAAGAAAACAGGGCTCAGCTATATATTGATATGTGAGATACTTCCCTAAACAAATATGTTGTGTATGCTTTCTTCTTACCGTCAGTGGGTGTACAATGACAAATCGAGTATATATATATATATATATATATATATATATATATATATATATATATATATATATATGTCAAACCGTCAGATTCATCCTGCATCTTATGTTTCAACCACTGAGAGCGACTGAGAAGCCAAAGTTAAAGTGAAAACTAAACAACAGACAGTGGAAATTAATCCAACAGTGCTCTCACTTACAAAACAACTACTGATTCTATCTATCTATCTATCTATCTATCCATCTATCTATCTAGGTTTGATTTATAAATAAATGTTCCATTAAGAGTGTCTGTCTCCATCATTTACTGTTAAAAGGCAGCTTGGCTAGGGACTGTGTGTGTGTGTGTGTGTGTGTGTGTGTGTGTGTGTGTGTGTGTGTGTGTGTGTGTGTGTGTGTGTGTTGATTATTTCCAAACACTGATAACTCACAAAAATGTTCTTACTGAAATCACCTGTTGTTCGGGTTTACATGCAAGTTAATTAATAAATCAGGTTTTTTCCGATAGTGACGTCAAAACTTAATAATTTGCGTATCTGACTCCAAGTATGTAATTTGTTTTGTCGTTCGTGATGTTAAATAAAGCATTAAAAGCCAAAGTTGCATATTGCAACATGTCACGGGGATCTTCCGGCTCATATATTGTTAGGGGTGTCACGATTCTCCAAATCCTCGATTCGATTACATTTTCGATTCTAAGGTCACGGTTCGATTCGATTCTCGATTTTTACTTCTTTTTTTTTTAAGCACAGGTTGCTGTTGCTCCTAAAAAGCTGACATCAGTTCATCGCAATCTCACACATCTCTGTTATTATCAATAAAGCTGACTGCACAATGAATCTTTCATAATAAATAGCCTACACTTTGTTTGTTATAATTAGAGGATTTGCCATCTTACAGAATTTAGCACTGAACAAAAAGTCAGTTTTGAGCGGTGGGGAGAGTCTATCTTAAATGCTTCTGATTGGCCATTGCGTTCAAGAAATCAACACATATGTCTGTGATTGGCTAAATCGCTCAACGCTGCAAACATGTTGTCAGGGACCAATTAAGCTCGGTCCCATCCACCACTCAACGTTCACTCTCACCTGAGTATTGATATCATACACCTGTTCCAAATCAGCACATTCATTATAAATTCCATCTTACAACAGCACTCCAGCGTCAAGCCTCAAATAGGAAAGACCACTTACCTGCCTGTCTTTGTTTATATGACCAGTTCCAGGTTTTCTAAAGAAGTTTCCTTATCCGAAGATTGTAATTCTTGTGTCTTTGTCAAAACCTTTTCCAGATGCGTTAAAGGATCTCACGGATGTTCATCTGGGTGTTCACGGAAATTCGGGCCCTTTCTGACCTGCCTGCCTCTGTGGACAAAGAACCCTTGGACTAAAGACTTTCCGTCCACTATATGACTCTTTGATTCACGGAGATCCTTACCTGCTCATCTTCCACGCGCCGTGTGTTCATCACCTTCTTCGTCACGTTTTCACCAGAAAACGCTCCTCGCACATAATACTTGTAAATAAACACTGTGTTTGCATTCAATTATCTGGTCCCCGAGTGTGTATCCTGACACATGTTATAAATAGAAACTCTGGCCTGTAAATCATTTCTATTTTGTTTTAGTTGTTCTTGTTGCTTTTCTGCAACAGATAAATACAAATTTATTAGTTTTTATATGTTTTATTCATAGATATTTCTAGTTTGCAGGAGTCCCGCGAATCGTTTTATTCTCCCGCACACACAGAGTGAGCGCACTCGCACTCGCGCACTCCCGCGCTCGCACTCGGCCATCAAATCTAGTCCCGCGCCGGCCCGAGGATAGTGACGGGAAATATCGGCCCGGGTCGGGCCAAGTTCGGGCTCGGGCATAGAATCTAAGTTAGAGGACTAACAGCCTTTCAACACGTGTGTTTGTTTTTTTTCCGCGCTGTGATGAGTCGTTCATTGCCTCTGTCACGCGACAAATGAACAAAAGACTCGGAAGGTCAAGTAATTATTAATGTTCCCTGTAAATAATTTTTGACTGCATTATAATGATTTCTTAATTCAGAATATAATCAAGATTGCGTAGGTGGATGTGTTCAGGGAATTTGCCTGTTAAAAGTATAACATTTAAAGCCCCTGAAATGACTAGAAAAAAGATTAGTTAATTTTGATGAACGCGACATGGGGGCGTGGCAGCATCGACGATTCCATTTTTTATTTCGATTTTTGAGATTGTGAATTAATTTCGATCGATTTCGATTTAAAATCGAAATCGTGACACCCTTATATATTGTCCTCTCACACAGTTACAGATGCAGAGTTTTGACTGAGCCACTTTTACTTCTGCTGCACGAGATGAGAGCACTTTTATCATTTTTGGGGTCAACAAAGAGTGAGTTTGCGATATATTTCCTCCTTCCTTACTGCAAAACGCTCACTCTGAATGCACTTAAATCCACAGTAAGTACATGTTCCTGTCACATATCACACATACACACTTCAATAAGATGGCAGAATGCAGGTTAATGCGTTTACATGCTGGGAGAAATTGGCGTCAGCGGCAAAAATGAAGCTGTGTCGACCGGTTTATGCTTAAGCCATTTCTGACTTTACTCCAATAAAGGAAAAAATGTTAACGCATTTACATGATCACATGCATTGTCTGCTTATTCAGCATAAACGGGTTAAGAACGTGCATGTAAACACAATCAGTTTCAAATCTTCTAATCAGATTTTAGAATTTTTAGCAGTTAAAATGTCATTAAAATGCATTAAATGTGTTGATGATGTTAAAAGGCCAACAAACTCTAATGATCTGACGACGGATGTATAATATGAACATATTTAATTAATTGCATGTTGATGCTTTCACTTTGACAGACCTAGTTACTTTATAACCTGTTTTGCAAACATACCTTGCTCATCGTGATTTGGAGTTCACATTTTGCCATCCTAACTCAGTGTGATTGAACCCACCACGATGGAAACAGCAGCTCACGGTCATGGGGAATGGCTCTCTCTCTGTCGCCCCCTTGGGCTTCAGGCTTTGCTGCGGGAAATAGACGTGTGTCAAGGCGAACGTGAGCTGTTTTTCATCCCTTCACGCTGATTTCCACATGAATGGCATCTTTGACAGGCATGACACACCCTGCGGATTGGAGAGGCTCATGGACAGATTGGTCCTCGCTGTAAACCGCCAAACACTGACAGCTCAACGGTCACATGACTCCATCACAGTTTCTGCGCATCTCAATTTCTCCTTATTGGCCTGAAGCTCCTGTAGTGCAGGGTGATGTGACTGTTCAACACGCTGATTACACCGTACCATTTATAACACGCTGTGCATTTGGACTGCTTTACATTACACAACATGGAGTAATGCTAAAAATAAAATATAATTATAAAGTATTTGCAATATTGCATTGCATGAGAACTTAGTTATGCACAAACAGTCATTAAGAGATGATTATTAAAATTAGTGCTGGGCAACGATTAATCAAAGTAAATTAAAAGTTTGTTTTTACATGATATATGTGTGTGATGTCTGTGCTGTGTATAATTATTTTGTATATGTAAATACACACACATGCATGTATATATTTAAGATTTTTTTTATCTATATATAAATATTTATATATATAATATAAATGATGTATAAATATATATACAGTATACACTAGTGATCGACCGATATTGATTTTTTATAACCGATACCGATACCGATTATTTGCATGTTTATGTGCCCGATAACCGATATGCATATATTTATTTACTGTTATACTTCTGTTTTTGACACATTTATTACAACACAAATTAACTAAACAAACCATTTTATTTATAACAATCACTCCCTCCTATATAATATATAATATAATAATATAATAATATATAATATAATCACTCCTTCCTATATAATATATAAATAAAAAACTTTATATTTATCCACAAATAAATAGAGGGGGCTGAGTCCAAACAATAAAGTGCCTTTGTTTAAAAATAAAAGCTTTGATGAAGTAAAAAATAAAGCACAAAAATTATTCTAACATACTGGGGGGAAAAAAAAATCTAAATTACATGAATTTTAGTAGCTATTTTAGTAGTGTAACTTAATACTCCCAGTTAAGCAGAATACATTTCAGCATTCTGCTCTGTAAGCCTGCTTTGTTTGTTTTCATAAATGGTAAATAAATCAAATTACAATAAAAACATTTATATTATTACATTATATAATTTATATCTAAATTATACATATAATTTATAAGCATCAGCAGCAACAATGTTAACAATAGGCAAAATAAATGTTAAAAGTCTAATGTTTTCATATGGAGAAAATAATTGACAGGGGAGTCATATCACCTTTGCAGAAATGTAATTCATTTTAAACAGTTTTAGAAGGTTTATGTGCCGTTTAATAGGTTTAAACTAAGAGTGAGGAATAATTCACTGGGTAATATTAATTCACTGAATAATATTAGCTGGAATATAACATTGTCAGGAAAGTAACAGACAAAACAGCATATACATCATTGCATTTTCCAACTAGTATGTTATTAATTATTAATAATATTTTTGTAGGTCTAGATCATGAAATGCTTTCTAACAAAGTGCTGTTTATCTATGCATTTTCACAGAACTATATATAGGCTACTCAACCGCGATCGCGCGTGCAGATAATAAATAATTAATTTCCACAAAGCGGTGTATTTAGATGTGTATTAGCGAAATAATTGCTATGTAGTAAATGATAATATAATCTTGGGTGTTTAAACAAGATAATCTTGTCAAAAATGTCATTCAGTGGCCGTGCTTGAGCATTCCTGATCATCAACCCAGTGAGTGCTCAGCAATATGAACGAACTTTTTTTCGAGACTAATGGTGAGCAAATACAACAGATAAAGAATTAAATTCAGCGATTTTATTTTCAACATGCACTCATTCATGTCTGTTTTATTTAATTAATGTAAAGTTACGTCTTTATTGGGGCAGGACATGAAGGATTATGCTACGTGACTCCATGAGTTTGTCTCAATTTTTTAGAACCAAGCTGCATAAATAAACTATATCAGGCATTTATGTCTCAAACCTCATTTCTGCATGCCTGTTATGTTAAATAAAGTTGAATAATTAAAGCAAAGCAAGTAAAACATATACTTTACGTGTGCACAGAGTTGTTGTTGACTGATCTCCTCAGACGCGGGCTGCAATGGCGGAATTCTAAAAACGGCCACAAGATGGCGCCATTTATCGGCAAATCCGATATTACAAAACCGATACCCGATTATGGGAAAATGCTTAAATATCGGGAAAAATATTGGTAAACCGATACATCGGTCGATCACTAGTATACACATGCAAATATTTCTTAAATATATACATGCATGTGTGTGTATTTATGTATACAAAATAATTATACACACACACACACATGTATTATGTAAACACTAACTTTTATTTTGGATGCGATTAATCGCTGCCCAGGACTAATAAAAATAGAAAAACCATTATTGCATTAAATTTACAACAAACACATCTAATACTGATCTGGTATCATCAATATTTGTGCCCTTTTTCTTAAAAACTTGGATTTAGATTTATCGGACAAATATCGGTTATCGGCATTCAGATATAAAAAATTATCAGTATCGGCCAAAATGTTCATAGCAGTGCATCCCTAAGTAAAGCTAAAAATAAGATATAATTATAAAGAATTTTCAGTAACACTTTACAATAAGGTTCGCTAGTTAACATTAGTTAACTACATTACTTAACATTAACTAATGATGAACTGCACTTATACAGCATTTGTTAATCTTTGTTAATGTTAATTTCAACATTTACTAATACTTTATTAAAATCTTGTTAACATTAGTTAATGCACTGTGAACTAACATGAACAAACAATGAACAGCTTTATTATTATTAACTAACGTTAACAAAGATTAACAAAAACAGAAACAAATGTATTGCTCATGCTTAGTTCATGTTAGTTAATACATTAACTATTGTTTAATAAACAAACCTTATTGTAAAGTGTTACCGAATTTTCAATATTGCATTGCATGAGATAAAGTAGTTAGTTATCCACAAACAGTCATTAATAGATGATTATTAAAATATAAACCATTATTGCGTTAAATTTACAGCAAACACATCTAGTATACAGTCAAACCAATCATTATTCAGACACCATATAGATATTTTTTTACTAGTGGGTGCAGGACACTATAGTTGATTAATGTAAGTGAGGATAGCAAGGCGTCTGAATACATTTTGGTTTGACTGTAGATACGGTTCCAGTACTTTCTGACATGAGATCCCGCCCACCACCTCCTCTAAGCCAATCACAGGAGATCAGTCAGAAGTCTGTGACGCGTGACCGATCCGTTGCATCAAGAGGTGAAGCTCGTGCCCCGTTCGACAGCGCTTTTCAAAAGTGTTCATCTGCAAACAGCTCATCAATTTATGTGCCTTTTTTCCATCTTAATTAGATGTGGGCTCTGCCAGCACCTCAGGAAAAACTCACAAGTGTGTCCCACAGAAGTTTCAAATTATTCCTGAAGAGAGGAACCTCTGAAGCAGAACATGTAGCTTCCCTCGCCGTCCGCGACAGGGACTGACAGCACACGAGTTATCAACCCACTGCAGACTTCTGTTCAAGCCATGGGGGAATTTTAAAAGCATGTGCTCAGAATATGGAAACGGCCTCGGCTATCTGTCTCTGCAAAACAACTGTTCTCCCGCCGCGATTAAGACGGAAGTGCGGTAAACGGCTGGAGGCCATCTGATCCCTCTCTGTCAAACTGCTCTCCATATGCTATTACACGGCTAATGCTGCATGCTAACGCAGGCCGCGGGATTTATCTGATATTATCTCATTCTTATCCGCCGCTAAAAGCGATTTTGGTCTCTTGCACAAAGAAGCTTATAGTGTTCTCTGATACCTCATCAGCCAATAGCCAACACAGATAAACGCCTCCCCTTTACACAGAGACAGGAATACAAAAGACTCTAATCGCTGAATTATGACCTCTACTTCAAACCAGACCTGGAAAAATAGCTCATGTGCTTCACTATGTCCAAACAAATGTCAGAATTTTAAAGTGTTCTGATTGAATCTTCAAGAAGAGACTATTTGTAAACCACTAAATGACTGGTGGAATGAGTGTGTTTGAGTCAAGCATCACTTACTACTATTGCTCATATTGAGGGTCAGTGATTTCAACAAACTCTTAGATTCAGCATGTAAATATAGAGGCGAAAGTTGTGATATTCTTGAGATAAATGAAAATCTGCATTCTGCTCAAGTTACTGCCAGATGAATAGAATAAAATTAGAATTTAAAGTTTTTTTGCAGCATATTTATTATCTTGTCTACGATTTAACACCATCCAATCATTGCAATAATTGCACAGACCCCAGAGAATGAGACACATTTATTTTTTTGACTAATCAACTTTGGCCTGGAAATATTTTGAACAGCTTCAATTTGACGATTGTATCAGAAAGTGAGGTAAGTGCATGACAGAAATGTGAATATTATTATTGTTTAATTTGTAGTCTATAGAGGATATGTGTGTGACGTCACCGTCAGCCAGAGTGACTGCGCTTACAGACACTGAGTGGCAGAAACACTGAGCGGCAGCATTTGTTTTCAGCGTAAATGCTACGAAAAACACACAAAACACATCTAAAACGGGAAAGAGCTTTGAGATTGACTATATAAATAGATTTGACAAGAAATCTGAGGTATATTTTTACAGACTGCCGAAAGATACAGAACAGAGAAGCAAATGGATCCTGCAATTCACAGAAACAACTGGATCCAGGCGGAGAAAGCTGGAGTTGAAGTTTCATATTGTGTAAATATGTTGAATTTAGGCGTAAAATCATATCCTATATATTGTATTGTTATATATTGTATTGACAACTCATCAATTAATATTTACCATTATGTATTCTGCATAATTGGATGCTTTTAAATAAACACTGACAAAAAACTATACAAGTTTTAACGCTGGACGATATATATGATATTGATATAAGTGATCACATGGATTTAAACCTATATTGTATTTATATAAAGCGTTCACAGGCAAATTTGCTTTATGTATTTCCCCGGCGTTGAAATCAGTTTGGCGGAAAAGTGACGTCAATGCAAACCCTCTATTGGATGTATAACCTTGTCTAATTCTAATTGTCTTTAATGTTATATATTGTTTGCATTTGGTCAGACCCTGACGTAATGCATAACCCATTAAATCAGGAAATATGTGCCAGAATAACATGACACCATTGTTTTATCATACCTGACTAATGATTGTAAAGTATCTGTGATGAACTGTACATCAATAAATCACAACAATCCCATGCTATGGTTACTGTCATTGACACAAGCTACAGCTCAAGTTATTTTACACTGCTATTTGACGCTTCGGTTTTTCGCACGCAGAAGTGAGATAAAGGCCCACTAAATATGAGAGAATAGTTTCTATATTAGTGTGAATTTTCACTTCAAATCATCAGTTCATGGGCTGTAATGATTCAGGTGCTCATTAAGATGTGAGCTAACCTCCGTCTGACACCAAATAAAAAAACCCTGCTTAATTAGACCAAACCTGAGAGAAATACAAGCCTGCACTGACACAAGCTAACCAGCAACTCCATTAGTGCTGCTGACAGTCTCTATGATACATAAACGCTCAGTTAAATTACACACACACACTTAGATAAGGCGGTAGACCAGTAGACATAGCAAAAACATGCTGTGTCTGAATTAAACATGATCAGCGTTATTAAGCCCAGTGGCTGTTTGCGTAACCGCGACCAGAACAGAATTATTTTATTTTCCATAACCAGCCCAGAGCGTTCTACTTATCATTAAACTAAATCTGATATGCACGCCTGTGAATGGGATAATCCATATCATCAGCATAAACCATTTACTACCTACACAGCATCACCCGTCCTGTAAGGAACCAGAAACAGGACAGGGACCAAAGCATCGGTCAGATCGCCAAGAGCTGTTTCTATCCGCGTGAGTTAAATATTCAGGCCGTAATCCAGCTGTCACTAATCACCATGTCAGTGTGTGTGTGTGTTGCATTTGAGAGCTCAAGATGTGCAGAAAATGGATTAGTTTGATTCGCAGGAGATCTTCTGGAGTCTCGAGTCGCAGCTGTAGAATCGGTGAATTCATCTGTTTCGCTTCTGAACAGGCAACCAATCACAATCAAGCTCTACGTCATGTGATCGTTACTCTTTGAAATTTGGTGGCGGCTGAACAAATGTCACATTTCATCAGGCTTCTGTTTACATGGTAATTATGGTATTACAATAATAGAGCCCTCACACATCATTTCTCATGCTGGGTTACAGGAAAGAGTCATCAGAGAGAGGACGTGTGCTGTTGCCGGGTTCAACGTGTGTGTGTGTGTGTGTGTGTGTGTGTGTGTGTGTGTGTGTGTGTGTGTGTGTGTGTGTGTGTGTGTGTGTGTGAGGACTAATGTTATTTGTAAAGATAAACTGGTGGGTTGAATGAGACGGTCAGTGGGCAGCAGACACACAGGTCTCATCAGTCCAACACACTCATTCAACACAGAAATCTAAAGGCAGACATGGTATAAACTTCCATCGTTTTTATATAGTCAATTACTACAGGTTAATCTTCACACTAACCTTAGGATGGATGGATGGATGGATGGATGGATGGATGGATGGAGAGACAGACGGACAGAAAGTTGGTAGATTGGATGGATGGATGGACAGACGGATAGTTGGGTAGATCGGATGGATGGATGGATGGACAGATAGTTGGGTAGATTGGATGGATGGATGGACAGATAGTTGTGTAGATTGGATGGACAGATAGTTGGGTAGATTGGATGGATGGATGGATGGATGGATGGATGGATGGATCATGGACAGATAGTTGGGTAGATTGGATGGACAGATAGTTGGGTAGATTGGATGGATGGATGGATCATGGACAGATAGTTGGGTAGATTGGATGGATGGATGGATGGATGGATCATGGACAGATAGTTGGGTAGATTTAATGGATAGATGGATGGATGGATGGATGGACAGATAGTTGGGTAGATTGGATGGATGGATGGATCATGGACAGATAGTTGGGTAGATTGGATGGATGGATGGATGGATGGATGCATGCATGGATGGATGGACAGACAGACAGATAGTTGGTAGATTGGATGGATGGATGGATGGATGGACAGATAGTTGGGTAGATTGGATGGATAGATGGATCATGGACAGATAGTTGGGTAGATTGGATGGATGGATGGACAGATACTAGTGTAGATTGGATGGACAGATAGTTGGTAGATTGGATGGATGGATGGATGGACAGATAGTTGGGTAGATTGGATGGATGGATGGATCATGGACAGATAGTTGGGTAGATTGGATGGATGGATGGACAGATAGTTGTGTAGATTGGATGGACAGATAGTTGGGTAGATTGGATGGATGGATCATGGACAGATAGTTGGGTAGATTGGATGGATGGATGGACAGATAGTTGTGTAGATTGGATGGACAGATAGTTGGGTAGATTGGATGGATGGATTGATGGATGGATCATGGACAGATAGTTGGGTAGATTGGATGGATGGATGGATGGATGGATGGAAAGATAGTTGGGTAGATTGGATGGATGGATGGATGGACAGATAGTTGGGTAGATTGGATGGATGGATGGATGGACAGATAGTTGGGTAGATTGGATGGATGGATGGATGGATCATGGACAGATAGTTGGGTAGATTGGATAGATGGATGGACAGATAGTTGTGTAGATTGGATGGACAGATAGTTGGGTAGATTGGATGGATGGATGGATGGATAGATGGATGGATTGATCATGGACAGATAGTTGGGTAGATTGGATGGATGGATGGATGGATCATGGACAGATAGTTGGGTAGATTGGATGGATGGATGGATGGATGGACAGATAGTTGGGTAGATTGGATGAATGTATGGATGGATGGACAGATAGTTGGGTAGATTGGATGGATGGATGGATGGATCATGGACACATAGTTGGGTAGATTGGATAGATGGATGGACAGATAGTTGTGTAGATTGGATGGACAGATAGTTGGGTAGATTGGATGGATGGATGGATGGATAGGATGGATGGATGGATGGATCATGGACAGATAGTTGGGTAGATTTGATGGATAGATGGATGGATGGATGGACAGATAGTTGGGTAGATTGGATGGATGGATGGATCATGGACAGATAGTTGGGTAGATTGGATGGATGGATGGATGGATGGATGGATGGATGGATGCATGCATGGATGGATGGACGGACAGACAGATAGTTGGGTAGATTGGATGGATGGATGGATGGATGGATGGATAGTTGGGTAGATTGGATGGATGGATGGATGGATGGATCATGGACAGATAGTTGGGTAGATTGGATGGATGGATGGATGGATGGATGGATAGTTGGGTAGATTGGATGGATGGATGGATGGATCATGGACAGATAGTTGGGTAGATTGGATGGATGGATGTAGGGCTGCACGATATTGGGAAAAAATCACATTGCGATATTTTATTTTTCTGCGATATATATCGCGATATGAAAACGATTTCACCAGATGACTTTATTAGCTCTCTTTGGAAAGAATGAATCATCTGAATGACTGGGGTGATTTTGTAATGGAGTAAATCTGCATAGCAACTATTATAGTTAACTAATGTAGTTAACTAGAGTTTAATAAATGGAACCTTATTGTAAAGTGTTACCGATTTGTTATGTCTCGTGAGTTCAGTGTTGGACAGGTCAGTTGTAGTGCTGCACGATTAATCATATCGCAATAGTAATCGCGATGTCAAGCCTATGCGATTATATGACGCAAAATGCTGCGATTTTATGTAAAATAAACAAATTAGGGCTGTTAACGCAATTAACGCAGCATCTGTTATTTTTTGTCATCCTTTGGCTAGTGTTACATGATCCCGCTCTTATTCGTGCGAATGCTTTAAAGTTCAAACCATTAATGCGCGACAAATCAAAAGAGAGCGCGCAGCCTGTGAATGTCCGACTGTGACTCACAGAACAGAAAGACGCGCGCCCATGCGCATGAAAAGACCGGAATAGTTATCTTTTCCGCTTGAACGAACAATAACTCACACAATTATGCCAAAATGTCGTTTGTCGAGTATCTTCATAACATAAGAGCAGTCTTATGATGGACGTAAAGAGTTGTGAGAGAATGAGGCGCGTGTGAGATCCGCGTCTCTACAACGGCTGCTCTTAAAGGGCCAGCAGCCAAAGCTTTCTGTCAGTAAAGTTAATCAAAGAACAAAGAAAATTACTCACTGCTCTTGACTAAAGAACTTGTGTAGCTTTAATAAGGATTAGTCTATATATAATTTATAATTTATTCAGTGCAGACTGTTTGATAACTTAAATTTCTGTATATGTCCTACATGACAGGAAGGGCACAGGTAAATAATACTTTTTTATGGGTTTATGTGAGTATTATTAAGTTCACTTAAATTAAAAGCTGTTATATTTTTTGAAGCCTAATAAATGTTTTTGAAAAAATTATAGCTTTCAATTGTGGAATCACTGTAATGGTGGATGACTATAATTAATGTTTTAAATGGGGGTGGATTCATTTTTATCCAGACCTCAATGGCTTATTGATCATTATAGATGTTATAAATTATTTAGTTGTTGTTGCTAGTTTGAGTTGAGAAATACACATTTCAGAATTATCACTAATCTGTGTGTGCATTTTGCTTTAGAATCAAGCAAGTTGACTCATGAAACCATTTGTTTATTAAATCGCAATCGCATATCGCAATCGCAATATTGACCTCAATAATCGCAATATGACATTTTCCCCAAATCGTGCAGCCCTAGTCAGTTGTTTTAACCATTTATTAAAGTGAATCGGTTCAAATGAGTTATTAGCTCGCGAATTGGAGGTGTAATTAACGGACCACGGCAGACGTTGTGTGTGATTATCCCGGCAGTTTAGGACATCGCACAAGATTGGTCTCAACACAGAAAACATTTCATCACTGGATAGATTTTTTTTTTTGTTTTTTGTTTTGTTTATTGAAAGTGTGGTTTATCTGTGTGGAACACTTTTCAGAGAATATTTTTTTTAGCACAATTCACAACCAGTAGTTCAGGAAAAAAATATTTCCGAATGCTTCACGTGAAACTTCGTTCTTCCGACCTTTTACCATAGTGTATTCTCAAAGATATTCGGTCAACTCAGTTCATTAATATATGCGAGAGGGGGAGAGAGAGAGCAAGACAGTTTGAAAACGGTGATAGTGCGCGCCCGCGACCAGGGCTCTCTCTCTCTGCTCGTTCTCTGTTTAACAAGCGGAGTCAGTCAGTCATCTATCACTCACCGGTCAAATAAGGCTTTGGCGGGACATAAATACGCTTTGGCAGCCACCAAAAAATGTTCAATGCAGGAAGGGCATTCTGACTTTATTTTGAATTCTCATGTTCATTCAAGCTCAGAAACAAGAGAAAGACCACTGATCTTTGTGTCTTCCTGGCTCACAGAAAACAACGCGCAAGTTCCAGTCTTTTTACGCGTGATGTTTAAACAGGACTTAAAAACACATGCAAATGATAAACTTTCACTATACTATGGTTAAACTTTGCAATTAATCCGCGAATCGCAACCGTTACGGGCCGGGGAGCTGCTAGCCCGTACTGATCATGAATCACGGATCAATTACAATCCCTAAGGCTTACATCGCAACATCCTGCGATGTGACTATCGTGGATGTGCACATTGCGATATCAATGTTAAAACGACACATCGTGCAGCCCTAGATGGATGGATCATGGACAGATAGTTGGGTAGATTGGATGGATGGAGGAATCATGGACAGATAGTTGGGTAGATTGGATGGATGGATGGACAGATAGTTGGGTAGATTGGATGGATGGATGGATGGATGGATAGATGGATGGATGGATGGATCATGGACAGATAGTTGGGTAGATTGTAGGGCTGCACGATATTGGGAAAAAATCACATTGCGATATTTTATTTTTCTGCGATATATATCGCCATATGAAAACAATTTCACCAGATGACTTTATTAGCTCTCTTTGGAAAGAATGAATCATCTGAATGACTGGGGTGATTTTGTAATGGAGTAAATCTGCATAGCAACTATTATAGTTAACTAATGTAGTTAACTAGAGTTTAATAAATGGAGCCTTATTGTAAAGTGTTACCGATTTGTTATGTCTCGTGAGTTCAGTGTTGGACAGGTCAGTTGTTTTAACCATTCATTAAAGTGAATCGGTTCAAAGGAGTCATTAGTTCGCGAATTGGAGGTGTAATTAACGGACCACGGCAGACGTTGTGTGATGCTGCAATCCCGGCAGTTTAGGACATCGCACAAGATTTGTCTCAATACAGAAAACATTTCATCACTGGATAGATTTTTTTTGTTTTGTTTTTTGAAAGTGTGGTTTATCTGAATTTTTGGGAATGCTTTTCAGAGAATTATTTTTTTAGCACAATTCACAACCAGTAGCCTAGTTCAGGAAAAAAATATATCCGAATGCTTCATGTGAAACTTCGTTCTTCCGACCTTTTACCATTGTGTATTCTCAAAGATATTCAGTCAACTCAATTCATTAATATGCGCGAGGGAGGGAGAGAGAGCAAGACAGTTTGAAAACGGTGAGTGCGCGCGCGCGACCGGGGCTCTCTCTCTCTCTCTGCTCGTTCTATTTAACCAACGCAGTCTCATGAAAGTGCGTATCAATCCCACGAATGTTATTTCTCGTGGCATTTATACGCAAAAAATGTTTTTTGCGTGCATATGCTACGCACTGAAAACCCCTTGGGTAGGATTAGGGGGAGGGGGGGATGGGGTGCGTGCGTATT
>JAPDVR010000009.1:49107455-49229955 GCA_026230005.1 Gila orcuttii | reverse complement strand
GAGGAAGCACAGCGACTGAGGTAAAAACAGTCCGATATCGTCGTATTTAGTGCATGAATACAAAAATAACACCATTTGAGAGGAAATGCGAATACAATCCACTCGGATAGAGAACGAGGGCATTCAAAAAGACGCAAAGGACAAAGCGTCCATTCACACCGGCGCTATTTCCCTCAGAAAAGCCCATCCAGTTTGGTCAGCATACAGATACATTTTCCAACATTTCTCCAAATGCAGCTCGCAGTTTCGTTATCATAGATCCAGTGGCCAACGCAAAAGGGATCCCACCCACGTTTATTTCATATGCGCAGTTTTTTCTTCCAAACGGCATCCTGCGGGAAACGGACGCAGAAACCGAATTAAAAACATTTGGCACCGCGTTGGAGTCTCTGATGTATTGCTCTACTCCTCATGAAGAGCATCTGCGTGTCCCTCCCTCTCCTCGGTAACAGTCCACTCACGGAGAGCTGAACACAACACTGCTCTGTGTGTGTGTGTGTGTGTGTGTGTGTGTGTGTAGTGTGCGAGAGGACGGGGTGGATTTGCACACGTGCCAATAGCGGATTTTCACCTGCCGATTCCACTTGCTTTACCTGCACATAGTTTTGAAAATGCTTCGAAATGAGTCAGGGCCAGGAGTAATTAACATTATCAAAACAAACTGTTTACCGCACGATCACTCATTGTCACTCCCCTTACGAAAATTAACCATAACGGTAACACTTTACAATAAGGTTCATTAGTTAACTACCTTAGTTAACATGAACTAATAATGAACAATACTTCTACAGCATTTATTAATCTTAGTAAATATTAATTTCAACATTTACTAATACATTATTAAAATCAAAGGTTGTATTTGATTGCATTGCATAAAGGTTGCATTAGTTAATGCACTGTGAACTAACATGAACAAACATTGAACAGCTGTATTTTTATTAACTAACATTAACAAAGATTAACTAATACAGTAACAAATGTATTGCTCGTTGTTAGTTAATACATTAACTAATTTTAACTATTGAACCTTATTGCAAAGTGTTACTGCTAGTAAAACCATAGTAACTACAAAATTAACCATGGTTTAACAATATCCAAGGTTTAACCATGGATATAATGCAATTCTAGTTTTATAACACACAATTCTGACTTTATATCACGCAATTATAACTTTTTTTCTCACAATTGTGAGTTTCTCTCACAATTCTGACTTTTTCCTCACAATAATGAGTTTATATCATGCAATTCAGACTTTTTTTCTCGCAATTGCATGTTTATATCTCACAATTCTGACTTCAGAACTCACAGTTTTGACTTTTTCTCGCAGTTGCGAGTTTCTCACAATTCTGACTTCTCAAAATTGTGAGATAAAAAGTCGCAATTACCTTTTTAATTTTTTATTCTGTGGTGGAAACAAGCTTCCATAGGAAGCCGTTATATGGGGTAAGTTTTCCCAATGGGAGCCTGACATTAAATAGCATTTAGCCTAGATATTTGTAATTTTCAATCAATTTAAACATCAACTCCGTCACTCAAACTGTAAAATAAAAATGTTACCGCCCTGCATATGCTAAACACAGTAACTACACTAACAATAAATCTGCAATATTTTTCATATTAAGTTACTGCTGTCTGTCAGTAGAAATCCAGTTTAAAGCAATGTGTCTTTGGGAAAGGGGGTCACATGTGTAGTGTCCTTATGATTGGCTGTTTTAACTTGAGCACATTCATTTGGGCTTCACGGTTCTCTGCTCTCTAAACCTGAAGCCTGAGAGTCGTGAGCGAGTTTTTTAATGAAAGCTTCCCTCCACTTCAAAGACGGCTCAAAGAGACGCTGCTACTGGTTAATATTTCATAAAAACTCAGATGGAAGAGTTAAGGACATGTACATGATGAACTGAAGTGAAAAAGTATTAAAAAACTTGTGCTAGTTATGGTTTATAAAACTAGTTGTATAAAGGATTATAAAAAATGTAACTAGTTTATAAAAGCTAGTAAAACATTACACTTCTTGGGTTTACTTAATAGTTTAAAAATTACCAAGATGCATTAGCCAAAGCAACATTTCTCATTTTCATTTAGGTAACCTGAAGCACAAATATAACAAAAATTAATTCATATTTATTTTAACATGCATAGTTTTGTTATAAATGATAATCAATAACAAAACTCTGCAATGCATGCATTTTCATTGCCAATTCAATACATTTTGATGCGTGCGTGCATTTTACACCCATATTTCTGTTGTTCCTCTAAACCTGCGAAGCTGAAATCAGGTAAAGAGCTGAAAACGGCATTGTTGTGTTGAGAACGGCCCGTTGAACAGAATGCAGGAGGTGTGGGAGATTTTGCTGAGTTTTGTGGCTAATGCAGAAACACGCTGTTCTCCCGTCACTCAAACGCCACAGGGATTCACAGATGTGTAGACATATCTAGGCCTCACACAGGGCCGGAGAGTGGGAAAGAGATGAGGTGGGGATATACAGGGAGAACATGCATGTGATGGAACAGAGGAAAAAAGAGCAGGCATTAGTTTGCGTTTGCTGAAATGTTTCAGCTCTAAGACTCTTTTCAGAAATATGGCATTACAGAAATGTGCCAGTAGTTCACAGCTGGGTCACCAGACAATGAAGATCAGTGATAAATGACCTTCATACAGCGAGGACCAAAAGCCTGAAACCACCTGGAAATGAACAGAAAGGTTCCTGAAATAAAATGTAGGGAATAGATTTAAGATTCAGTAATATTTCTGCATCGCTAAACACTCAAATTTGCTTCGCAATTGCCAAATTTTGCAAACACTGTTATTGAACTGAACTGAATCATCATTAAACTTATTCGAGCTGAATAATGACACTATTGTCTGATTTATCACATAAATTATATGTCTCAGATTTAATGAAGTTTGATTAATTGATTTTGTCGTTTATTATTAATGTGAATCTGTATGGTATTAACCGCTTGAATTTGCTTCCAAATTCAAACACACGAGTTGTTCTTTGAAACATCTGGAATGCAAATTCAATATGAAAATCATGTGCAATCTTCAATTCAACATTGCTCAAAATGATCATATAATTTTGTACAGAAAAAATTGCATTTTCACTAGTGGTCTCAGAATTCGGAGTCCATTATATTTAAACACATACCACAAATGCTCAAGGTCTACACTAAATTTTCTTTATCAAAGCCAGAGAGGATGTCACTGCAGAACGAACTAACTAAAATCAATAAATAAATGTGGCATAACTATAGGAGTTTAAGTCTTTTTGAGGCTGTTTTATAATGTCAGCACCATGGAGAGTTCCCTTTCTCACATCCAGGACCTTGGACAGCGGCGGTTCAATAGACAGACAATACATTCGTTTCAATGGCAGAGTCTACTCAATAATAGTTTAGTATAATAATAGCTTTCTTTAGAGCATTAGAAAATTAGGCCAGCATTCAGATTTCTTAGACAAAAGCAGAACTTTCCTTACCTGAAGTCAATGTCTTGTTAAACGCACATTACTCACTTGGGTTACTATAGTAAACCCTCCATTTCTGACACATTCTCAGTTCATTTTGTTAGATTATCACATGTATGATAAATTCCTATGTCATCTAAACAAACTTTAATTGTGCATACTTTTATTGTGAAATGCACATTAAGACAGACATTAGGAATTCAATGCACCATTATAAATATAAAATGAACATGTTCTTCCCCCATACATACATTATATATTTCAAATTTCACAGCACTGTTTATAAAGGCTACATGTTGTTATGCATCCTGTTTTCAATTGTGGAAAGGGTGAAGGATTCCTGCAGGCTTTCTGAATCTATCAGAAAAGAAAAACCTCACTGGTTTCTACACCTGCATCTATTCCATAATGAAGATGCTTTTTAATTAAGCCACTGTGTGGATGTATAGCCTGGTGGCAAAGATTAGCATTCGCTTGCTTGCACCGTACTTCAGTTCCTCGGGTCCAAACCTTCATAATTAATTAAAAAAAACTCTAACATTTCACTTCTATTTATTATTTATATATAGCATACCTCCAAGAAGTGTGAACTCCTGAAGGAAACGTGTGTTCATTCAGTGCTGATGCTGAATAAAAGCACATCTTTCAGCTGACTTTCCTGATACTAGATTTACATTTGTGGCGATCATGTTTCCTGTTGTTTGCATCACAACAACTACATTTGGACACATTTTATTGAATGGTTGATCCTGTGTGCAATGGACTAAACTGTCTGACATCCAAGATACTGTTAAACGAGCTTTCGAAAGCTCAAAAATTAAGTCATATATCCGAGTGAAACGCTTCTGGAGAAAGAGCAAATGTGGGCGGGGCTTGATTTTGTCTGTGGGGAATTGATTGGATGGTTGTGGTTTGCTATTGGTGGATCTCATGTGAGTGACAGGTTATTGCCACGCCCTCGTCATCAGAGAAGAGAAGTAGGGAAGTTATTCTGATTATTTGACTATTTAATAATCACATATTCAGCATGCATTTATTCAAATTGCTTATAATCAGCATAAATTGTTAGTTGTGAAAAGTAAATTACGGAGAATTGTGTAAATATGGCTAGCTGTGGAACAAGATTCAGTCCATTAAAATGTATGAGATTTCAAGAAGTTTTATTTATTGATGATATTCACCTGGTTCTGTATTTAAAACATATTCAGTTTATTAGTTCTATTAGATCAATCTCATTCTTGTTTCATGTATGTATGACTGACAAATATGCATCAGTATATTAATGTTAAAATGGTGTAATCCAAATTTTACATGCAATTAACATACATAAATGTTAAATTTCTTGAGTGTACTGTAACATGAGAACAGCACAGATGTTTCATTAAAGACAAACTGACATTAAACATCAACATGATCATGATCTTGACGCATGAGTTTGAGACATTATTGAGATCTTTCCATTTCCAATCGAGACATTAAAGAGATCTCGTTTCACTTGTGATTTGTCTCTGTTTGAATGATATGATACTTCAGGTCTGTGTGTGTGTTTGAGTGGAAAGTCTCAGCGTGAGAAGATTACGCTCATCTAGCAGGTTATCTAAAAATTGTGTTACCACAGCGAGAGACGGAGAGGAGAACTCGGAATTCTTATCAGAGGGAATCATCTCGGCGATACGTTCACACGGCTGCCATGGCAACCGAGCATTCCAAAGAATTTTGATGAGAGATCAGGAGAGAGAGAAAGAGAGAGGGAGGGAGGATGACAAGGAAGACAATTTGTTACCTGAACTGCATGAGCAAGCAAGCCTGATTGTTCAGCAAACACACACACACACACAGAGAGAGAGAGAGAGCAGTTGTTATCTGGACCACGGCACAGAAAAACATTGTTGCATCTGTTGCGTCACGGCGGACACTTCTACCAGATGCGTGAGAGAATGATTTCTGCTGGGATTATCAACGCAAACCCATTTACAATGTTCTCTCTTTCTATGAGAGAGGGTGAGAAATAGAGGGAAAGAAGGTAAGAAGAGAGAGAGTGTGTATTTACTAGCTGTAGTTTCAGGCTCAATCTTACACAACCTCCCCGTGGTGACGCCCTTACACTTGTAAAAAATGATTCATACAAAAATGTAATGCTTTGTTTTAGGACTTTGGGTTAGTCTGCGAGAATGCTTTTTCATTGTCAAGCATTCAGCTCCTTTGAACTGAGTTTGAATGAATAGGAAAATATTTAAAGAATTATAATTGAAAGTGGATGGATGGATGGATGGATGGATGGATGGATGGTTGGATGGATGAACGGGAGGAGGGTGGATGGATGAACGGGAGGAGGGTGGATGGATGGACGGATGGTTGGATGGATGGTTGGATGGATGGATGAACGGGAGGAGGGATGGACGGATGGTTGGATGGATGGTTGGATGGATGGATGGATGGATGAACGGGAGGAGGGATGGATGGATGGTTGGATGGATGGATGGATGGATGGATGAACGGGAGGAGAGATGGATGGTTGGATGGACGGATGATGGATGGATGGTTGGATGGATTGATGGACTTCCTGTATGTTGTGGCCAATTAAATCTATTTTTAAATCAGCAGTTGTTCAGTTCTGAATTTAGCCCAACACTGGTCTATAGTAATTATAATTAAATAAAAATGCATGATCTCACTATTAAAACAGCAGAATTCAATGAAAAAGTTCCCACTTTAAACAAAAACTCAAAAACAAAACAAACAACATGCACATACAACAGCCACAAAGAAAAATACATCTAGGTATTAAACAAATACAGTTTAACTCAGAGGAACAGACTCTTACACTTAAAGATCTCAGCAGAATCATAAGGTCATACAGGTATTTCATATTCAGACATAACTCACAACTTTCTGAATTCTGTATATCAGGACAGACATTTTGCCAACCAGCAATGTGTCAGTCCACACTGTGACATTCCACGATCAGAAGACAATCAGTTAATGTTGCATTTGATTTAAATGATTTTATTTACAAAATTATTTGATATATTATATAATATATTAATATAGTACAGACATATAGATGTTTCTGTTCTATGAACTTCTACTTGAAATCTCCTTTTCCATGCAAGTATATTTATGCAGAATTCAGAATGATATACCTGTAGATTATGGTTTCATAAACTGCGTATTAAAAGTCAATCTTTTCAACACTGCACAGTTTGATCAGTGTGGTGTTGATCTGAGATCAGATTGATCAGTGTTTAGAGATCTGAGGTCACATGCAGCTTCAACACTTACACATGTACGTGCGTCAGTCTGGAGTTTATTCCTGTTTTTATCAGATGGAGAGATCAATCTTTGTCAAGATTCCCCTCAGTTCTGCACTAATCGCAGCCGCTCTGTAAACATTACACATGTCCAGCTCAAGACAAAGTGTGTGTGTCCTCAAGATCAATTGATCAAACTGTCCTCTATTTCAGTGACTTCAAGGACAGTTCACCTGAAAATAAGAGCTGTCATCATTTACTCATGCATAATAGAGGTTTGTGATATATGTTGTCTACTATAATATTGTTATTTTTGTTTTAACAATGTGTAAACTGACAATATTGAGTATGTCCACAGCTAGAGAGTTCACACACACACACACACACACACACACACACAGTACATGATGTCTAGTAGGTGTAATGAGGGAGCAATGAAGCGGAGAGCGAATCCAACTGCAAGCACTATTTTAATAATAATAATAATACAAAAAGGTAATCCAGGGTAAACAAAGAAACTCAGATCAGGAACAAGGAGACAGCTACAAGCAACAGCAAACATCAAAACATGTAAAGACAGAGAAACACATGACAGACAAGAACAAGGAACAAAACAAAACACCCACACCGTGACATAGCCCCCCAAAAAAAAAAAACACCAAAACAAAAAAAACTAAAGTTCAGGAGGGTGGTGAAGTGGAGGCGGTCTTGGGGGAGGGACAGAGGGCCAGGTTCGTGCAGCCGGCCAGGAAGGAGCAGGCGACCAGAACGGAGACGACCACACGGGCGGCCAGGGCATAGACGACCCCTCGGGCTGCCAGGGCGGTGAAGACCCCTCGGGCGGCCAGGGCGGAGAAGACAGTCCATCGGACGGCCAGGGCACACACACTGGCTCAGGAACAGACAACACACTCACTGGTTGGGGAACAGGTAACACACACACTGGCTCGGGAACAGGCAACACACACACTGGCTCGGGAACAGGCAACACACACACTGGCTCGGGAACAGGCAACACACACACTGGCCCGGGAACAGGCAACACACACACTGGCTCCGGCTCGGGGACAGACCACACAGACTCTGGCTCGGGGACAGACAACACACTCACTGGTTGGGGAACAGGCAACACACACACTGGCTCGGGAACAGGCAACACACACACTGGCTCCGGCTCGGGGACAGACCACACAGACTCTGGCTCGGGGACAGACAACACACTCACTGGTTGGGGAACAGGCAACACACACACTGGCTCGGGAACAGGCAACACACACACTGGTTCCGGAACAGGCAACACACACACTGGCTCCGGCTCGGGGACAGACCACACAGACTCTGGCTCGGGGACAGACAACACACTCACTGGCTCTGGAACAGACAATACACACACTGGATCGGGAACAGACATCACACACACTGGCTCGGGAACAGACAACACACACACTGGCTCGGGAACGGGAACAGACTCTGGCTCGGGAACAGGAACAGACTCTGGCTCGGGAACAGGAACAGACTCTGGCTCGGGAACAGGAACAGACTCTGGCTCGGGAACAGGAACAGACTCTGGCTCGGGAACAGGAACAGACTCTGGGCCGGCCATCTTGTCCGTAGACACTGGCTCGGAGGCGGCCATCTTGTCCGTAGACACTGGCTCGGAGGCGGCCATCTTGTCCGTAGACACTGGCTCGGAGGCGGCCATCTTGTCCGTAGACACTGGCTTGGAGGAAGTGACGTGAACAGTCTCTGGATCAGCACAAGTGACGTGAACAGTCTCTGGATCAGCACAAGTGACGTGAACAGTCTCTGGTTCGGCCATCTTGTCCGTAGACACTGGCTCGGAGGAAGTGACGTGAACAGTCTCTGGATCAGCAGAAGTGACGTGAACAGTCTCTGGTTCGGCCATCTTGTCCGTAGACAATGGCTCGGAGGAAGTGACGTGAACAGTCTCTGGATCAGCCATCTTGTCCGTAGACACTGGCTCGAAGGCAGCCATCTTGTCCGTAGACACTGGCTCGAAGGTGGCCATCTTGTCCATAGACACTGGCTCGGAGGAAGTGACGTGAACCGACTCTGGATCGGCCATCTTGTCTGTAGACACTGGCTCTGTAGAAGTGATGTGAAGCGTCTCTGGCTCGGAGGAAGTGACATGAACAGTCTCTGGATCGGCAGACGTGACTTGAACAGTCTCTGGATCGGCAGACGTGACTTGAACGAGCTGTGCTGGACGGGACCAGCGGTGAGGGCTCTGGCTGGACGTGGCTGACGTGAAGCTCTGGCTGGACGTGGCTGACGTGAAGCTCTGGCTGGACGTGGCTGACGTGAAGCTCTGGCTGGACGTGGCGGACGTGGCTGACGTGAAGTTCTGGCTGGACGTGGCTGACGTGAAGCTCTGGCTGGACGTGGCTGACGTGAAGCTCTGGCTGGACGTGGCTGACGTGAAGCTTTGGCTGGACGTACTCTGGGATGAAGCTCTCTTCACAAACGGAGAGCGCCTCTCTCCAGTTCAGACCGGATAAATCGGGGAGCTCCCTCGGGTTGACCTCCTTAGCCCCCAGCCGGTAACATACTTTGATCGCCTCGTCACCCAGGGAGCAGGAGGCAGCAAGTGAAGCAAACCCCCAGGTGTACTGGAATAAATCTTGGCTATTCAGGGCCAAGGCCGCGATTTGTCCAGCGAACTCCCGGAACATGCTGGGGAGATCAGACGAGATCCGTGCTGCTGGATTCATTTGGGTCGGTCGTTCTGTAACGAGGGAGCAATGAAGCGGAGAGCGAATCCAACTGCAAGCACTATTTTAATAATAATAATAATACAAAAAGGTAATCCAGGGTAAACAAAGAAACTCAGAACAGGAACAAGGAGACAGCTACAAGCAACAGCAAACATCAAAACATGTAAAGACAGAGAAACACATGACAGACAAGAACAAGGAACAAAACAAAACACCCACACCGTGACAGTAGGTTAGATTAGTGCACTTGTGCATTTAGAGGGCACGCTTTCACTGCCGGATTTATAATGCCTTCAATACTCAAGATAAGGGGCAAAAATAACTCTGTATGTCTTTTAAATTTATATCATTTAATATAGCTAATCAATAATCCCCCCCAAAAAATTCTCCAAATATAAGCTTGATTTCAAACGTGATATGGATTTTATACAACAGTTCAATAAATAAGTTAATATCAAGTAATATTTATGCCATTTCGCTAATGACAATAGGTCAAAACAAGGGACTAGACCACAGGACTGTTTTGTGTATCTGAGCACACACACACAGCGGTGTTTCATTACTGAATGAACGAATAGGTTGAATGAATGATTCAATGACTCACTCATTAAGTCAATCAAATGCTTCATTCCTGAATGAATCAGCCGATTGAATGAATCGGTTGAAACTCAATGATTCACTTAACAGTGACTTGCTGACACCTACTGGCGGTTTTAATCTCACATTTAAAGCATCTTTTAATTTTTAAAACATTTCAAATATCAATATCCGATGTTTTATGTTTAAAAACATCTAACATTATATTTGCATTTAACTGCAGGTTAAAGATGAGCTGCATTAAACAGTCTGTGTAAGTCATCTAAATGCCACTTCAGATGCAGCTTCTGTGTTTCCTCAGCAGCGCAAAGATCAATTTAATTGATCATGAAAAATTTGATTGGTAACAGCCCTACTGTGTGTTATTAGTCTTATCGAATTTGATTAAATGTAAGAATTTGACACAAAAGATGATGAATACACTTAATTAGGTTAAAACAATTGTAACAAAAGGTAAACAATGCCCATAAAATGTTAAAAATCAATTTAAACAGAAAAAGATGATTTCTGTGACTGCTGCGAATCGACCACCACACACAATATGAATAATATCAAAACCTTTAGGAGTCTCTGTCCACAGCAGTCCTAAACCTGCCAAGGTACAACACAATAAACACACTCAGCAAAATATCAATTATCGTTATCAAGAAAATTTTTGAAATATCATTTTTGTCAATAAATGCATGACTGATTTTCTTCTGGAGAAGAGGAGATTCTTAGTGCAGAGTTTATAATTAACAAGACTTGCCATCAGGTTTCAAAAACAAAAGACCATACAACTCACGCACTCGATTTCAAGTCAAACACAACGACTAACTACTCCGACATTAAACCAGGTAACATCCCGTCACGCCAGGTTCTGTTACCATACTGTCAGATCATGTGAACTTGACTCCTAAATTCTTGTGTCGTCACTCGTGGACAAGAAACATGTCAGACTGTCAACCAATCATCACTTGCTGTCTTTAACGACATGCGTGATGTCATCGAGAAGGCGGAACTATGTCCCTGTGATTGTCCATCACATCACTGTACACTTTACAGTGAATTTGCCTTCTCTGTCAAACCGCCGGCTTACTCACTTTTATATCTTTATATATAAGGGCATTATAGGCAGGCTTCCATGTTACATATCTGAATTTCTTTCTTTTACACGGAGTACCTATGGTTTACGGTCCAAGAAAATGTAACTCAAGCCTGGACAGAGTTGTTCAAAAAGGCTTTCATGTTTGTTGCAGCTTCTACTTGGAATGATCTACAGAAAACACTTAAACTACAGTGTCTAATTTCCTTAAATGATTTTAAAGGTTATGTTAAAACTATAGAGCATGAGTCCATCCACACGTGTAAATGTTTTAATTAATGGCACTTTTATTTAAATTGAAATGTACTTGAGTTGTCTTTGCCTCTTTTGTGTTTGTTTTGTGATTGTGTGATCTAATTTGTTCTGCTATCTTGGCCAGGTCTCTCTTGAAAAAGAGATTTTATATATCAATGAGACACACCTGGTTAAATAAAGGTTAAATAAAAAAAAATCCAAATGTTCTCTATAGTGATGGAGAACATAAGGAAGTAATGTTGTTGTCTGTCCACTATGACACACTATACACGATAAAACGATCAATTCTTGAGTCCCAATGACCATTTATCATCATTTACGAATCACCATAAGTCAAAATCTGGCTGATATTGTTTAGTGTGAACCCATGACATGTCTGTTTATGCTCAAGCATGAATGACATTTCACAGATACTTTTGTCTTGAAATATAGTGCATGTACGTTATCAAGCCAGTTCAGGTCAAATGTATTTATATAGCGCTTTTCATAATACACGAGGCAGCTTTACAGACCATCAGGATTTTGATGTTTATAATATCTTAAAATCTTCATTCCTTATACTCGCATACAGCGGTGGTCAGAATTATTTGTACCCCTGGTAAATCACCTGGGAATCACATTATGAAATAAATGTTTTTCTCCACAATTATTGGCACCCTTAGAATTTTTTATGAGTAAAATATCTCTGAAGTATATTCCCATTCATATTTAGCTGTTTTTAGCACACCAGGGTGACTAGGAACATGAAATTGTCTAGCTATTCTTTTTAGCTAAGCTAGCTAAAAACTAAAATTTTTACAACAAAGTAGGGAATAAGGTGGGTTGGGTCTACCAAATTTGAGCCTTTATTATCATGCAGCTCAAGTCAAAAGCATTTTAGTTTTGATGAATAATAAAATGAATCCTAAATGGAAATCTATTGAGAACAAATTGGTAGACTCACCCACCTCTCTAATTTTCTCAGGGCAAACTGCAGAAAGGGTAAAACATTTGAATTACTCTATTTACCATACATGGAAGAGTTGGAAAAGATTATGTAAAATTATGAAAATAAAATCAACTGATATGGTTTGCCTGAGGGAAATCAGTCAAGACCCAGACTTCACTCCAAACCGTATGGATGAGACTTTCAGGATATGGGAAACTAAGGGACTTACAAGATTTCATAAAATATTCAAAGATCATGCAGTTCTATCTAAGGACTATAACCTTTCAAGTAATCATTTTTTTAGATACCTCCAAGTAAGGAGCTATATAATAACAAATATACAGTCTTTCCAAGACCTCAGTCCTATTGTGGAGCATATCTTGAAACTTTATGAAAAGTCAAGCTTCAAAAATGTAATGGGACAAATTTATAATATTTTAAATAATAATAATGATAATCAAATTAATAATATTTTGAACTCTTGGGAGAAAGACATTGGAATAACAGTGACTGAAGAGGAGTGGAGTCAGGCATGTAAAAATGTTTTCTGCTATGTTAAGTCCCCTTATTGGCAGGAATATGCGTGGAAACTATTGGTTAGATTTTTTAGAACACCACTGAAAATGTGTAAATATACAAATCAAACACAATACTGTTGGAGAGAGTGTGGTGAATGTAATGTATGTGCGAATGCATACGTATACATTTCCTTTTGTTATTTATTTATTTATTTTTTATTTATTTTTTTTTTTATTCACTGGGGTGTAAAGGAGGGGAAGGGAAAGAAGGGGGGAAAAGGGGGAAAGGGAAAAGGAAAAAAAAATATACTGTGTCTACTCTGTTAATTGTATGATGCAATATGAATAATGTCACAATAATAAAAAAGAAAAAAAAGAAAAAAAAGATATTGTCTAGCTATGACTTCTTGTTTCACAGAAGTTTAAATATGAGGAAAAACAAAGGCCAAATTCCCTTAATCCTCCATCACAATGAGTAAAACCAAAGAATATAGTTCTGATGTGCATCAAAGGATTGTTGAGCATCACAAAAGACAAAGTGGCTGTAAGAAAATGGCTAAAGAATTGAAAATCCCCAACTTGACCATCAGGGCAATAATTAAGAATTAATAATAAAGAAGTTCCAATCAACTAAAGATATGTTATGAAGAGGAAGAGGAAGAGGACATTTGGATGCCACGCCGCATTGAAGCAGTCATTTCTGCAAAAGGATTCCCGACCAAGTATTGAGTGCATAACTGAACATAATTATTTGAAGGTTGACTTTTTTTGTATTAAAAACACTTCTTTTATTGGTCGGATGAAATATGCTAATTTTTTGAGACAGGAATTTTGGGTTCCCTTTCAAGGGAACTCGAGCTGCGTTGAGACGCGGTGGGAACGCTCTGCGTGATTGCGTCGTGAAGCACGTGTATAATCAGTCCAATGGAAGAGCTAGACGTCATAGGCGGGTGACGTCATAGACCAGGAAGCTATAAAGCACACCTGAAAACAGACCGCGACAGCTTCTGCGCCTTCAGCAAGCGATCTGTGTATTCTGTCCTTGTCATATTTATTGTTGTCTGTCAAGTTGCAATATATATATATATATTATGGCAAAAGAGAGCAAGCAGCTTTGTGTTGTTCCCTGCCCACGTTATATCACGGGTGGGGACACACACATCAGCTTTTTGTTACTAATGGGGAGTGGAGCATGCCACAGTCAGTTCTCGAGGGGGCTGACTGTGAGCATTGCGAGAAGCTGTCCGTGAGGACGCTCCGCTCCCGCCGGGCGTTCTTCGAGGAGGACGTTTCGGTTCCCGTTGTTGCCGATGCACGGCGGCGACTCGCATTTTGGGGTTCGCAAACGGATCTGACAGCGAGAGTTGGGACGGGCCCCGCCCTATCTCAGCTTTCACCTGCCAGATCCAGTGCTGGCGATTTCCAGTTCCGAGGAATTGGTATCGTTAGTGTTTTGTTTAGAAAAAGAGAACAAAACAAATAAAGATATTAGAAAAAGGCAGATGTTTGAGTTTTCAATAAATGAATAAATAAGTCAGCTCATAACTCTGTTGAATAAAGAGGAGCTTTAAAAGGAGGTTTATCTAGTGCTGTTGCTAGTTAAATATTTTCTGGCCAGCTGAACATTATGAGAGTATAAGAGTTTATTAGATGAAATATATCTAAAAACAGAAAAACTCGGTATCTCAGCCTCCTCGTCGGGGACTGCCGTTTTTTCCCTATCTCCACACCACACTGAGGTGTCGAGATCGTGGAATAAGCCGGTTTCTATTTTATGTGTTTAATGCCCAAACATCTAACTATAGTAAGGCTATGGGTATTAAGTATCATGGTATGACACATTAGACGCCGAAAAAGCTTTCGATAGGGTCAACTGGAAATTTTTATTCACCACGTTACAAAAATTCGGCTTTGGAGAGTCGTTTATTAACTGGATCAAGATTTTATACACATCACCATCTGCCACAGTCACAACGAACGGACTAACATCACAAAGCTTCACACTGCACAGGGGAACGAGGCAGGGATGTCCACTCTCTCCATCCCTATTCACCATTTTTATTGAACCTTTAGCAGCAGCTATCCGTCAAAACCCAGCAATCAAAGGTATTGAAACACCACAACAAACACATAAAATCTCACTCTATGCAGATGATATCCTACTATATATACAAGAACCCCTAACATCTACTCAAGAAATAATTAAAACAATTCAGTCCTTCTCAAAAATATCCGATTATGCAATAAACTGGAATAAATCTTCCACCCTCCCTTTACATAAAACCAAATGGGATGTGGCTCCCCAGCAATCACCAATACCTATTTGTCAAGATCACATCACTTACTTAGGCATTAAGATTTCCTCCAGACTGTCAGAGTTGGTAACACTCAACTTCACACCATTGCTAAAAAAAATAGAAGACGACTTGCTCAGATGGCTCAATCTCCCAATCTCCATAATCGGCAGGATAGCAGCAATAAAAATGACGATTTTACCGAAAATTAATTACCTATTCTCAATGATTCCAACCCACCCCACACTCACCTGGTTTAAATCACTAGACTCCATTATAACTCGCTTCTACTGGAAAAATAAAACGCCAAGGATAAAACTCACTACACTTCAAAAAAGTAAGGTTCAAGGAGGACTAGAAGCACCAAATTTCCAATATTACTCAATGGCTAACCAACTGCAATACATATACAAATGGATTCACCCCACCCAATCTGATATTGTATGGCTAGATATAGAACAATCATTATGCAAAGAATTAAATATAGCTGACATACCATTCCTCACCAAATCAATTAAACAACACACGTTTTAAGGCAGTAACTATAGCCACCACTCTGACAGCCTGGTGGAAATTTCACCAAATCACTAATTCTACATTAGCTCCATCTAACCTCACCCCACTGTGGAACAACCGTGACTTTATAAGCAATAAAAAAACATTGAACTTTCACACATGGGCGGAAAAGGGTATCATCCACATTAAGCATATTTTCAAATCTAACACATTTAGACCATTTCCGGAACTGGCCCAGGAGTATGGCATCGGGAACAACGAATTTTTAAAATACCTACAACTCAAATCTTCTGTTCAGACAAAAATAAACATCAGAGACACAAATTTAGAACTTCCACCGGCAATATCAGACTTGGTCAACATTTCCTCCCCAAAGAAACTTCTCTCTAAAATATACAAAATGATCTCAAATCAACTTCAGACCATATACTTACCAACAATAAAATGGGAAAACGATCTATCAATAGCCCCTGATGCCAACTTCTGGACCCAAATCTGTAAAAACATCTATCACATGTCCAAAAATTCGAATCTTCAGTTAATACAATACAAAATACTTCACAGAACGCATTACACGGGCAATAGATTAGCTAAAATGGGATTCACATCAGAAATTTGCACACATTGCAATCAAAATTCTGCAGATACATACATTCATGCAACCTGGCACTGCACTCCAATCAAACACTTTTGGGAAGAGGTCACACAGGCACTATCAACTATAGTTGGCTGCCACATCCCAATGTCGCCTTCCCTTTGCTTGCTGGGGGACCTCACAATAATAACTGATAAAACCATAAACTCTAAAATACTCCTCACAGCTCTAGCCATCGCCAAGAAAACTATCCTCATGAACTGGAAAACCAGAAATAAATTACACATTAACATCTGGAAAAATCTTATAACAGACTTCATGGCAATGGAATTCGCATCTCCCCTTCATAATAACACATCTGAAACTGATCCCTGCCGTCCAACACTTTCTGACCTCTTACAGCTATGAATCCTTTCTCTGTTTTCAACTCTGACTTCTCTCACCTTCTTACTCAACCCACGAATATTCATATTAGTTGTTTAAACATGTTTCTGTCATCATTGTTATTGCTATCTTTACTGTTACTGTTATGATTACTATTTTCACTTTTTTTTTTTTTTTTTTTTTTTTTTTTTTTTTTTGTTGTTGTTGTTTCATTGTTGTAACTACTGTTGTTGCTGTCTTTTGCTCTTACCGTTATGATCACCACTGCCATCATCATTGTCATTTATTATTATTATCAATATTATTATTATTATTATCATCATCAATATTGCCATTGTCAATGCTGTTTTAGAATTAGATATCATTGTCATCACTAGTGCAATAGCTTCCCCCTTATCTCTTCATGGGTTTTTAATGCACCACAACATAGAATAAAAAAGGAAAAAAAAAAAAAAAAAAAAAAAAAGGATTAAGGATATATGGAAAAACCTCACAAACACCAAGGCAGGCTAGACAGGCGAGAAGTGGTTTCAACAGGACAGCATCTCTGTCCCAATTTGAGACACTCTCGCACTGTACTCCCTATTTTAATGCACCTTAGACATTGCACATAACACACATAACACAAGAAATAAAGATTAAAAATTAAAAAAAAAAAAAAAAATAGGAAAAGATATGGACTGATGAGATGAGGGGGAAGGTTATCTTATATTATCTTATATTATATTATCTTATTATATCGTATTTTATGCAGGATTGACAATGGCAATTATTACATAGGAGGAAGGATGGAAGTAAAAAATCTACCAACACAATATTGGCAATATGGTGGTAGTGGGAAGTGGGATGGTGATGGTAATGACAATGGTAATACATAATAAACGGTTACTTTGTTTACGCATACACACACATACACATAACCACACTCACACCCGCACACATACACACTTAAACACTTAAATCACTCTTGTCACTGCTGGAAGTATGGATTTACATGATTGCTCACTACTGCACTATGTTGGTTTGTTTGTATGTATGCCTGATTGTTAAATAAAAAAAACTAAAAAAAAAAAAAAAAAAAAAAAAAAAAAGTATCATGGTATGACAGTGCCTCGGGTTAAAGAGACGCTTACTAGCTTTCTCTCTCCCGAGTCGGCGTCATTATTTTTAACCCCGACGTTACCCAGCGCTGGTGGGTAAATTATAAGGACATGGATGAATGTGAGGTTGTCAGCACTGACGCTATTCGAGAATTGCGTCGTGCAAAAACAAAGAAAGAGATAAACTATACTGGGAGGGACGGTTTCGAGAAATCGTTTCTCCTCTGCGTCCTCTGGGGGGCGACTCTCTGAGGAGGGTCGCAGCACGGCCAGTTCGGTTGTTTTCCTGCTGGTGGCCACGGAGTGATATATATATATATATATATATATATATATATATATATATATATATATATATATATATATATATATATATATATATATATACATACCTATTTCTGATTTAAAAATAAAGAAAAAACAAAGAAATAAACCATTCAGCGGCGTTCCAGAGGTTTCTTCCTCACCAATCTAATGTTCCTGAGACTGCTGGGCGGAGCAGTCTCGGTCTACTAAGCTCCTCGCAGCACTGAGTGCAAACGAGCATCGCCATTTGGGCTCCTCCACAATCGGGGGACTTGGGTGGCGGTAGCAGTCTAGCCAGTTAGAGATATGCAAGATCTGAGGACGTTTTTATCTCTAAAAAAAGCTTGGACAAATAGGAAGCCCTGACGCCGAGGCTATCAGGCTTCTAAAGGGTGGTCCCCTCCGGGGGTAGGGATGGTTTTGAGAAATCGTTTCTCCTCGGCGCCCTCTGGGGTGCGACTCTCTGAGGAGGGTCGCAGCACTGCCAGTTCGGTTTTCCTGCCGGTTCGCCGTTCAGGGCACCAAGGTGTCAGTGTCCCCAAACGATCCTCCGAGGGGGGTCGTAGAGCAGTCAGTTCGGTTTCCCTGCCGGTTCGCCGTTTCAGGGTGCCGAGGTGCCTGCTTTTTCCAATGATCCTCCGAGGAGGGTCGTAGGAACTAAGTTATTTAGAGGTAGGCAAGATCTGAGGACTGTCGTCATCTCTAATAAAGTTTAGACAGGAAGTCCTGTCGTAAAAAAAAAAAAAAAAAACGAGGCTATCAGGCTTCTGAGGGCTCCTCCGGGGCAGGGACCGTTTTGAGAAACCGTTTCTCCTCGGCGCCCTCTGGGGTGCGACTCTCTGAGGAGGGTCGCAGCGCTGCCAGTTCGGTTGTTCCCTGCCGGTTCGCCGTTCAGGGCACCGAGGTGTCAGCGTCCCCATACGATCCTCCGAGGAGGGTCGTAGAACGGTCAGTTCGGTTGTTCCCTGCCGGTTCGCCGCTTCAGGGCACCGTAGTGACTGTTCAACCAAATCCAGAGGCCAGTCTTGAGAGACTGGTTCCCCTAGTAGAATTTCTGGCAGCGTGGAAACTACTGCCACATATTTCTCGGTGGGTCCTGCACACTAAAGAAAAGGGGTTCAGAATTCAGTTCTTGTCCACACAGATTTCTAGGGGTCCTCCCCACTGTGGTGTACCCCGAGCAGGCTTTGGTTATGGAGCAGGAAGTACTGACACTTCTGCAAAAGGAGCTGTAGAAGGGGTTCCTCCTCCCGGCAGACAGTCAGGGTTTTACTGCCATTACTTCATTGTTCCGAAAGAGGATGAGGGATTGCGTCCTACTCTAGACCTGCGTCAATTAAACAGCAGGTCTCAGAATCTTAAGTTCAAAGTATGCTTACGCTAAATATGATTGTGTCACAGACTCAGTCCGAGGACTGGTTTGTCACAATAGACTTAAAGGACGCTTACTTATCTATCCATCCTCATCACAGGAGGTTCCTGAGGTTTGCTTTCAGGGGCGAAGCATACCAGTATCGGGTTCTTCCATTCGGCCTAGGTTATCACCCCGCACCTTTTACAATATGCGTGGATGCAGCTCTGGCTCCTCTGAGATTCCAGGGCATTCGCGTATTAAATTAAATCGACGATTGGTTGATTTTAGCTCAGTCCGAGCTTTTGGCAGTTCAACATCGAGATGTCGTTCTGTCCCACATAAGGAGGTTGGGGTTGCGGCTCAACACCAAAAGAGTGTACTCCTCCCAGCTCAGAGGACCACTTTTCTAGGTGTATTATGGGATTCGACAACAATGCAAGCACGTCTGTCTCCTGCACGTATTTCTGCGATTCTCACAGCCGTAAAGGAATTTAAAACTAGGTCAGTCACTCACTGCAAACAGTCTCTGAGACTGTTGGGGCTCATGGTAGTTGCGTCCAACGTAGTTACTTTTGGCCTTCTGTACATGAGACCCCTGCAGTGGTGGCTCGGGACCAAGGGGTTTTCTCCGAGGGGAAATCCGTTTTCGCATGGTCAAGGTCACGCGGCTATGCCTTCGTGCCTCGGTCATGTGGAAGAAACCTTGGTTCCTCGCCCAGGGCCCAGTGCTGGGGGCTTCTTGTCGACGCGTCACGCTATCGACGGATGCTTCCCTCACAGGATGGGGGGCGGTCATGAGTGGCCGTTCGGTGAAAGGCCTTTGGTTGGGGCTCATGGCAGTTGCGTCCAACGTAGTTACCTTTGGCCTTCTGTACATGAGACCCCTGCAGTGGTGCCTCAGGACCAAGGGGTTTTCTCCGAGGGGAAATCCGTTTTCGCATGATCAAGGTCACGCGGCTATGCCTACGTGCCTCGGTCATGTGGAAGAACCTTGGTTCCTCGCCCAGGCCCAGTGTTGGGGGCTTCTTGTCGACGCATAATGCTATCGACGGATGCTTCCCTCACAAGTCGGGGGCAATCATGAGTGGTTGCTCGGTGAAGGGTCCGGACAACACACTGATGGTCTCGTATATCAGAGCAGATATCCTGTTGAGGCAGGGGCTGTGGCCCGGGGAATGGAAACTTCACCCCGAGGTGGTGGAGCTTCTTAGGGAGAACTTAGGTCAAACTCAAGTCGACCTTTCGTATCGCTTGTACAATGCATTGCCCTTTGTGGTTCTCCCTCATGCATCCAGCTCCGCTTGGACTGGATGTGATGTATTAGGTGTGGTTCACGCTACAACTGTACGCATTTCCCGATATCTTTGCTCCTGGGAGCTCTGGATACTGTGGGCTCGGCCTCTGAGGGGGCCCAGCTCATACACTCAGGTCTCTCGACCGAGGTCGTGGAGACCATACTCCAGTCTAGTGCTCCCTCCACGAGAAGACTAAATATGCATTGATATGGAAACCGTTCTCTGACTGGTGCAGAGAACGCCTTCTGAATCTTGTTTCTGCCCTGTTGGTACAGTACTTGATTTCTGTAATGAATGTTTCTTTGCTGGGTTATCTCTGAGGAGAGATCCTTAATTTCGTCTTCTCCGTGGTACATGAGGCTGAGGCCTGCACGTACTTGGATTTGCACCTGGTATGGTGATAGTATTTCTTCACCCCAGGTCAGGTTGTATCTCTAGGTCCCTACTGAATGTGCGGGTCATTTGTGCTGCAGGCCTTCTGTCCTCCACCATTAATACCCCAGATCAGGAAAAACTTAATCTGTTATGCCCTGTCCGGGCTTTGGATGCATATGTCCACAGAGCTGCTCAGTGGCTTATATCAGAACAATTATTTGTCTGCTTCGGGTCACCTAAGATAGGTTGCCCTGCATCTAAACAGATGATGAGCAAGTGGGTAGTTGAGGCTATCTCACTTGCTTATGAAGCGGCCGGACAGCCTTCACCCTATGGCTGTTCAGGCCCATTCTACAGAAGTATGGCTGCCTCTAGGCTTTAATTTCGGGAGTTTCCCTTCAGGATATTTGTAATGCGGCAGGCTGGTCCTCACCACATACATTTGTCAGATTTTATGACTTAGACCTCTCCACTCCTGGGGCTAGGTTGCTTGCTTCTTAGTGTGCGCAAGACTTCACACAGAACGGGCATTTGTCTTTATGGCGTAGTGGGTATGGGGTTCCCACCGCGTCTCAACGCAGCTCGAGTTCCCTTGAAAGGGAACGTCTCAGGTTACGTATGTAACCCTGGTTCCCTGAGAGGGAACGAGACGCTGCGTTCTCCTGCCATACTTCCTGCATGCCCTGATCGACTTGCTTCAGGCTTATCAGAAGCTGTCGCGGTCTGTTTTCAGGGGTGCTTTATAGCTTCCTGGTCTATGACGTCACCCGCCTATGACGTCTAGCTCTTCCATTGGACTGATTATACACGTGCTTCACGACGCAATCACGCAGAGCGTTCCCACCGCGTCTCAACGCAGCGTCTCGTTCCCTCTCAGGGAACCAGGGTTACATACGTAACCTGAGACGTTTTCATGAGCTGTATGCCAAAATCATCAGTATTAAAACAATAAAAGACCTGAAATATTTCAGTTGGTGTGCAATGAATCTAAAATATATGAAAGTTTAATTTTTATCATTACATTATGGAAAATAATTAACTTTATCACAATATGCTATTTTTTTTAGACGGACCTGTATATCATATTAGAGCTGAGCGATAATATAGTTACATTTTGCGATGATACAAGTGAAACAGGTACAGAAAGTGTACTGTTAAATGTATGTATTGTTTATTATAATTCACACAAAATGGTTTATTTTCATATGCTTGATATACGCTTCACAACGTGTTTTTATAACGGGTGTCGTGAGTTACCGGTTACACGAGCAATCAGGCCGTTGACATTTGATATTTCGATTTAACTGAGTATAATGTAATCATGTGAATAAAGTTGAAAGTACTTATATATCCAACTTTATATAAAGAGCTAGGCGATAATATAGGATATATAGATAATATATTGCACTAACGCAAATATTCTGCATGTATGAGAATAAAGTTGCATTTATTATATATCCAAATTTATTTAGAGATGTGTGATATAGTTTACATTTTATGATGATATAAACAATAACACAGTAGAGATTTGCTATATTGTGTATGTGTATAAATATATATATTGCTTAACGTGAGTGTACACAGGTAAAGTAGGATATACTGTATGTCCATCTTTTAAATGATCACATTCATTACGCTTTCAGTGCATGAGAAACAGGCGTGTAACCTTTTGAACTTTCTGTGTTTTTCCGCAGAAGAAGAAAGGTCAGTCAGGTTTGGAACGACATGTTTTAACATCCATTGGCCTCAAAAACTGACCTCTCCCGACCCAGACCCGCAGGTTTGCTCCCTCCATCTGCCTTTCCTTTGTCTGTTTGTTTTAAATGAAGCTTTATCTTCTGGATGGCGCAGCCAGCGCAGTAACGAACAGCTCCCCCTCTGATAAATGTTTCTTCTCCACGGGCAGATGTGTGTTTGTTTACTGCAGAGATTCGCTCGGGCTGCAAGACGAGCAAGGTTAATTCAATTCATGAGACACCTCACACTCACAGAGATATCGATCAAAAATGGAAGAATATCAGCTTATCTCTATCCAGCCAGTTAGCAGAAGAAAACTCGCTGAGATGGTTCACTCCAATTTATGAACACACACAGGGAGATTTGACCTCAGGCCTTGTAGATTCTCCAATAAGAATCCCAGAGAATACAAACTCTTCAAAACCAGGCTGTAGATGAATATCAGTGTCTGAGCCGGATCCAATCTGTCCTGCAGACGTGCCAGTGTGTGGACGGATGTCTGTGAGGAACAACGCCAATCCTGATAGAATCCCTTTAAATTACTATAAACTAATGTGATTTACAGTAACAATTATTCCATCACTCTCACAAATACAGTTCCTTTATAAATATACACTGTAAAAAAAAACCAAAAACTTTTGACAAATCAACTTAATGTTGTTCAGATAACATGATATTTTGAGTTTCTGTTGATTAAGCTAATCTCTTTCTTTGTATTAACTCAATTTTAGTTTCAACAAACTCAAAGTTAATTTTCTACAGAGTATATCAAATCTAAATATATCTATGAAAAAATATAGATATATAAACAATATTATAAATATACACTACTTTTCTAAAAAACACAAATATAATATATAAAAAATATAATAAACATAAGCCAGTATTATACAACTATAACATTGTTTTAAAACCAATTAAAAACCAGATTGTATCAATTAAGATATCACAACATTATTATACAAGTAAGTATAAAATATAAATTAATGTTATAAATCAATACTACTAAAAAAGTAACTAAAATGCACTAGCAAATTAAAGATTAAAATATTTTTGATACCACAAGCAAATTAAGACATCACAACATAATAATATAAAAATAAATAAAAAAAATATAAATTGATTTTCTAAATCTACACTACTAAAAAGTAACTAAAACGCAGTAATAAATTAAGAAAATTGTTTGTAAACTACAAGTAAATTAAGACATCACAACATTATAATATACAAATAAATACAAAAATATAAATTGATTTTATGAATCTAAAATACTAAAAAAAATACACTAAAACTAAGATAAAAATAGTTTGTATACTACAAGTAAATTAAGACATCACAACATTATAATATACAAATAAATACAAAAAAATAAATAGATTTTTATAAATCTAAAATACAAAAAAAACTAAAACACACTAAAAACTAAGATAAAAATAGTTTGTATAATATAAGTAAATTAATACATCACATCATTATAATATACAAATAAATACAAAAAAATAAATAGATTTCTATAAATCTAAAATACAAAAAAAACTAAAACACACTAAAAACTAAGATAAAAATAGTTTGTATTATATAAGTAAATTAAGACATCACATCATTATAATATACAAATAAAAACATAAAAAGCACTTTTTTTTAGCACTTTTATGCTAAAAGTATGACATGTAGAGATGACAACATTATGATGCACAATATGAAAGATAAATGAATAATTGTTAATCGATCAATAATAGTTTTTATCTGTTATAGAACAAAAAACTGTTTTATACAAAAACAAATAAGGGACCCCTGGATGCTGGTTAGACAAGAGTCCTGCAGATTAGAGTTTAATAATGAATTAAGTGTGACATTCCTAACGTGAATCCTCCTGAACAGACGCTGAAGAGTGTGAGATGGATTATTAAAACATCACCCTGTATCCAGTGGCGGTCTTAACACAGAGGCATACTGTAGGTAGGCGGCTGTTTGGGGCCCCTAACCAGCGGTCGTGGTAAAAAACCTCAAAAAAAAAAGAAGAGAAAAGAACAGAACAGAAAAAGCCCCTTATCATCATAAACGCTTCAAAAGCATGGTTAATTTTATTAATATTATTAAAGGGACACTGTGTAGTTTTTTAGGTATTTTATTATCTAAAATCAATATTTTTATTCATAAATATGTCCTCAATGGTGTACAAATACCTCTGCCAATGATCTGACTTATCCTCGTAAACGAAGAATTTATTATGACTTATCCTCGTAAACGAAGACTTCAGAGTCCCCAACACCTGCGATGAGACGACTCGACGCCTGTGAAGAGACGACTCAACGCCGGCGATATGTTATGCCCTAAATTAATACATGATGATTAACTAACTGTATTTTTTACGTACATTTCTGAAATGCACTTTCTGTAAAGCTGCTTTGAAACAATATGTATTGTGAAAAGCGCTATACAAATAAATTTGAATTGAATTGAATTATCTTTATATACATGTGACGGGTAGGTCCACGGAGGCTTCCATGTCGTTCCGCCATCTTGAAAAACTATAATAGCAGAGAGGGTCAAAAAGTACTAGGCCAACGCGTTTTCACAAGGCGTTTTCGTTCAGAGCCAGCGTCACGTGACTGAAAGCAGCAGAAACGGAGGAGCAGAGCAGTGAGAGGCGCTTCACGGCCCCGGCAACTTTAAAAGGCTGCATTGCACTGTTATTATTCATACTGTAACATTCGCTTGTTCGTTGTGTCATGTTGCAGTTCACCCCAAAAGAAAACTCGACGAAGTGCTATTAGAAGACATCCTGTCATAGCTTTTTGGTACATAACAGCCACCGTAGATGCAACACGCATTTGAAAAAGCGAGGCGCTGGAGAGCACAATTCGTTTGAATGCAAAATACAATTTCACCGCTAGATGGGAGACATTCCTACACAATGTCCCTTTAAGAAATACGTTGAAACGTTGGAGTAGTAGTTAAAATGTCCAGTTCATGGTTATCTGTCCCTACACATACACCCCCTACTTTCACAATGAAATGAACTCGTCTGTAACGGTGTGCGGCGCGAAAGATAAACGCACAGTGACAGGAGACACAGGGCCAACGACCGATCTAACTTATCCAGAGAGAAATGTATTGCCCATTTTCAATGGGAAAGTGTCCAAGCAACAATCGCTCGGCAAGATTGCCCTGTGTCTCATCATCAGCTTTAGTTTGAATAGTACTACACTTTGTGTGTTCTCTGCTTTCCATCTTCATTTTGGAGTAAAGAAGTGTATGCAGGGTTTAAGGGGGAGGTTTTTTTTCTCCTCTCCAACCTTTACTTCCCCGTAGATTAGCTTTTTGGGGGGGGAGGGGGGCCAATCTCACCTTGGGCCCCCAGTTTGCTAAATCCGCCACTGCCTGTGTCATCGGGCCGGTCGCGCACTTATATAACCGCGGGTCGATGGGCCTTGAACACGAGACAGCGACGGATACACACACAGATTTTGTTTTGTACTTAAACACACAACATTAGATCCTCTTTTCCCGCTGGATCTCCTGACGGGCCTCGGAGAGCCTGAGCGTCACACACTGCTCTGAGAGCCACGAGTCCACGACTGAGTGAGAGGATCTTCCGGACGGATCACAGCACAGTTTCTCGGGATGCTCCGGGTTTGGAAAGAGGACTCTGGGGATTTGAGCTTTATGGATGGAGCGATGAAAAGGAGGATTACTGCCGTTTCTGGAGAATTCCCTGCAGCCGTTCTCTCGCTCTCTGAGAACAGTGTTCATCGTTACATGACAGAATCTATTTTTGATGTTACATACATGATGACAATAATCCTCTAGTTCCTAATAATTCAGTCTTTGTTTTTAATTAAATAAGGTGTGTGTATCTGTAGACCAGAGACATAGTGGAGTGGTGTGTGTGCGCGTGTGTGTGTGTCAGTGCGTGAGTCTCTGTGTGTGTGTGAGTGTGTCAGTGCGTGAGTCTCTGTGTCTCTGTCTCTGTCTGTGTGTGTGTGTGTGTCAGTGCGTGAGTCTGTGTGTGTGTGTGTTTCTGTTTACTTAGTTTGAGGACAAGAAAGTGTCTCTGAAAGTGAGCCAAACCTTCCAGCTGAAAGTCATCTAAAGTAGTATTCAACTGGGAAAAAAGGTTCATAAATAAAATAATGGAAATAATAAATATATTACATATATATTGTTAATGAATGAATGAATAGGATACGTCCACATCCAGATGTGTGTGTGAGTAAATGGAAACAGAATTTACAGGGTTTGTCTTTGGCTCAGACACAGTTTGTGTGACTCATACAAGACAATGAGAAAGAGACCGAAGCACTGAGACACACACACACACACACACAAACACACACACACACACACACACACACACACACACACACACACACAGGCTTTCTGCATCAGCCTGGAGTGAGGATGCTCAGCTTTATATCAGTCCAGCTTTGATGGATATTCAGTCTGATTAAGACACAGTAGTTGCAAGTAAAATAGAAATGAATGAGTAAAACTGTACAGAATATTATACAGACAGAAAATTCTCATCACTCTGTTCTCTACTGTGCCGTAACACCATTATTGAGGTGCCACAGTTTTAGAGTTACGCTAAAAGTCAAGTCACCTTTATGTTTATTTCTATTTTCACCTCATCCTTCCTGTCAGAGAGTAAATGTGCATTCCTTGTTTTTACCCATCATGCCTAGGGGTGCACAGCTGGCGAATCAGGAAGTGGCTCGGCAGTGGGAAACCAATTTGGCATGTGACATTACACCCACCGCTCACCTATCCCATCATCCTCTGCTTTCCTTCGCCCTGAACCAGCCTGGAGTGAGAAAACAAACCTCCAGGAGAGCATGCTGGGAACAAACAGAAGCGCGAGCCAGCCAGACTCACTGAACGCTCGTGTTCTCACACACTGCAGGAACGAGATCTATTCAAATATCTCAATTCTCATGAGGAAAACACATGTTTATCTTAGCTTTTTATCGAGGAACTTTATATTTATATTTGTAAAGAAAAGAAATTGCGCGAACACAGAAACATTCAGGAGCTGGTGTTCAACCTCTGCCCGCGAGTTTTATAAATTATACAATTTTACTACTGAAAGCTTCATTATATTTCTCAGCAATGAGGTGATAACTTCACTGTAATCAAACCAACAAGCTTCACTGTTAGCTCTTCACTATTACACTAAGGAATTGGATATCTCGTTTCGCATTCAACAAGGGGACACTTCCTGTATGATTTTTGCAACGACAGATAGTTTGCGTTGTTTTGAATGCAGTGATTTAGGACATAAGAAGTTCACGTGCCCGCATAAGAAACAATCAGAAAATGAAAAGAACGAAGGAAATAATGATAAACAAACAGTTCAAAGCGAAAAAAAAAAACGAAAGTCAAGACAAAGAAAAACGGCCCATAGTTGTAAAGGAGGGAATGATTCCAGAAAAAAAAAGAAGATAAACGTGGTAAACGATAAGGTTTCGGCCGGTGAAGCCAGCGTTATTCCTCAGACCGGCTCAGGATCACTCAGATGAGTGTGTGTATTTCATCTGAGCTGCTGATAATGCTGTAGGCACGGCTGTTCCCTTACGAAGGGAACTCAACGATGCGTCGATCGACGCCATGGGAACGCCCCCAGCGTGACTGCGTCTGAAGCATCTATGTCAACTAGTCCAATGGAAAGAATGAGCGTCACGGGCGGGTGACGTCATGACCAGGAAATGATAAAAGCACATCCGGTGCAAACCGGCATTAGCTTCTGTTGCCTCAGCAAGCGATCTGTGTTATACTGTCTCTGTCTATTTATTGTTGTCTGTTGCAATTTATTCGGAAACGTTATGGCGAAACAAGTGTACAAGCAGTGTGTTCCTCCCTGCCCGCGTTATTTAACGGGTGGGGACACACACGAGCTTTGTGTCATTTGTTTGGGAGTGGAGCATGCGGTCTCAGCCTTCGAGGAGGCTGAGTGTCAACACTGTGAAATGCGAATACCGCTCCGCATGCTCCGCTCTCGCCTGTCACTCTTTGATGTAAAGAGTGGGCAGGCTCGCGATCCTCAGGGATCAGGACCCGCGTCTGCCGATGCGGCGCGGAGAATGCATTCCTGGGGATCGCGGAAGGATCTTTCGGAGGGGTTGGAGACGGGTCTCTTGGCCTTTTCTCCTTCCTTACCCGGAAGATCCAGCGCTCTCCCCCCGGTGTCGGAAGCACGCTCTGCGGTTTCTTCCGCCCGGGGAGAGAGCCCTCCATTACTTCAATGCTCTTCCTCCGAGGAGGTCGATGTTATGAGTATGGAGAGTGAAAGCACACACAGGGGGGAAAAAGATTCACAATTTATTTCCCCAGCATATGATGAGCTGGTGGATGTTATGTCACGGGCTGTAAAAAAAAATAAATATTGTATGGCCATCTGAGAATAAAGGCGCTCGTCCTAAAAGTAAATTAGATGAGCGCTTTTTATCATCCACTACATTATCTCCACCACGAGAGCTTCCCTTTTTTCCTGATCTTCACAATGAAATATCGAAATCGTGGAATAAACATTACTCTTCACGAATTTTTAGCCCTCAAGTTAACACTTATTCGAGAATAAGAGGGCTAAAAGAGTATGGTTATGAGGCGATGCCCCAGGCGGAACAGAATTTAGCATAAAAAACAGCTATCTTTCGCCTGGTCCCGCATCGTCCCTGAAAGCCTCGGCTTTGCCCACTAGACCGCTTAAAGCCACCTCGGTTTTAGTGGGCAAAGCTTATACGGCAGCAGGTCAAGCTGGAGCATGTCTGCATACAATGGCAAAAAAAGTGCTACAGACGTATCAAGCTGACCTGCTGGGGGATCTGGATAGTAGTGAGGGAATTACTCATGACGATATTCGAGAACTTCGTCGTGCTACCGATCTTTCTCTCAGGGCTACTAAGGAGACCGCCAGAGCAATTGGGCGGTCTATGGCAGCCTTGGTAGCTACTGAGAGACACTTATGGTTAAATCTGTCAGAGATTAAAGAAAAAGATCGAGCTTTTTTATTAGATGCTCCGCTTGAACCTTCTGGTCTCTTTGGCGACGCAGTCCACGCGGTCGTCGAGCGATTTCAGGAGTCTAAGAAGCAAGCTGACGCTTTTAAAAAGTTTATCCCTCGCCGTGTCCAGCCCCCTGGGGCTGCTGGGCGTGAGCAGACCCAGCCGTCGAGCTCATCATATCATGTGCAACAGAAAGAGTGTTTCGTCTCGTGCACCTCCACATAAACAATGGAAACAGGCGCAACACTCTCAGTCGAAGTCTTCTAAGTCGAAACCGGATCTGAGGACCGTTCTTCAGGCGAAGAAGACTTCGGCTCAAAAAAAAAAAAAAAGAGGTCCTGACGTCACTGGCGTCAGACCTGTGAGGACAGCCCCGACCGAAGTGGAGCGGTGTACACCTCAGAATACGGTGCCCGTTCCACTTCGGGGTCCTCACGGGACCGTTCTGCCAACCCCGTCACCCTTGGTGCTTCGGGGCGCAGCGGTCTCCAGCGAGTCGCTGATGCTATGCTGCGGCACTGCATCGGTTTCGCGCCCTCCGAGGGGGGTTTTAGAGCAGCCAGTTCAGGTAGTTCCTGCCATTATGTTTCAGGCTCCCGGACTGTCTGTCTCGTTAACACCAGAGACCAGCCTCGAGAGGCTGGTTCCCTTAGTAAATTTTCTGGCAGCGTGGAAGCTTCTGCCGAATATTTCTCGTTGGGTCCTGCAGATTGTAGAGAAAGGATACAGAATCCTGTTTGGTTCACGTCCTCCTCGTTACAGCGGGGTGTTGCCCACAGTGGTGCATCCCGAGCAGGCTCTGGTAATGGAGCAAGAGGTAAAGGCCCTGTTAGCGAAAGAAGCTATAGAACAGGTGTACTCACCCGACCGAGGTCGGGTTTTTACAGCCGTTATTTCATTGTTCCAAAAAAGGATGGAGAGTTGCGTCCCATTTTAGATCTTCGTCTGTTAAATCGTTCAGTACAGGAACTCAAGTTCTAGATGCTGACACTCAAACAGATCGTGACTCAAATCAGATCCGAGGACTGGTTTGTCACGATAGATCTGAAGGACGCTTACTTCCATGTCTCCATCTTCCCTCAGCACAGGAAGTTCCTAAGGTTTTCTTTCGGCGGCAAAGAATACCAGTATTGGGTACTTCCTTTCGGTCTAGCTCTATCACCCCGCACGTTCACGAAATGCGTAGATGCAGCTCTAGCCCCGCTCAGGCTGCAGGGCATACGTATTCTGAACTACATCGACGACTGGCTGATTCTAGCGGAATCAGAGCAGTTGGCGGTTCGGCACCGAGGTGTCGTTCTCGCTCATATGCAGATGTTGGGGTTGAGGCTCAATACCAAGAAGAGTGTGCTTTCTCCAGTACAGAGAACCACTTTCCTTGGTGTGGTATGGGATTCAGTGACGATGCGGGCCACCCTATCGCCCGTTCGTGTAGCTGCTATCCTGTCAGCCACAAAAGAGCTGAAGCTAGGCCAGTCACACACTGTAAAACAGTTCGGGAGACTGTTGGGTCTTTTGGCAGCAGCGTCCAACGGGATTCCTTTTGGCCTGCTGTACATGAGGCCTTTACAGTGGTGGCTCAGGACCAGAGGGTTCTCCCCGAGGGGAAACCCACTTCGTATGATCAAGGTCACGCGGCGTTGCTTTCGTGCCTTAGTTATATGGAGGAAGCACTGGTTCTTAACCCAGGGTCCGGTGTTTGGAGCTCTTTGCCATCGAGTTACTATCTCGACAGATGCTTCCCTCACCGGCTGGGGAGCGGTAATGGAAGGCCGCTCGGTTCAGGGTCTGTGGAAGAGTCATCATCTCTCGTGGCACATAAATTGCCTGGAGATGATGGCTGTCTTCAATGCGTTGAAGCAATTCCTCCCAGACCTGAGGGGTCATCATGTGCTCGTCCGTACAGACAACACATCGGTGGTCTCTTATCTGAACCGTCAGGGGGGTCTGAGGATCCTCCTGTGGTCTCTGGGGAAGGTACTCTCCCTGAGGGCAGTGTATATTCTTGGGGACCAAAATATTGGAGCAGACATCCTGTCGAGGCAGGAGCTGAGGCCAGGGGATTATTTGGGAGTTTTACGGCCAAGCAGAGGTGGATCTGTTTGCGTCTCAGCATACGACGCACTGTCCACTTTGGTTCTCCCTTACTCACCCAGCCCCCTGGGCTGGATGCTATGGTGCAGACGTGGCCGAGGCTACGTCTGTACGCATTTCCCCCTGTTGCTCTGCACCCAGGAGTTCTGGAGCGAGTTCGCCAGTACGGAATAAGCCTACTGCTAGTAGCACCACGCTGGCCGAGTCGGATCTGGTTTGCGGACCTGATCCATCTCTTAGACGGTCCTCCCTTGGAGAAATCCCGATCAGGAGAGACCTTCTGTCTCAGGCCGGGGGCACAATATTTCAAAACCCCCGACCGGAGATTTGGAACCTGTGGGTTTGGCCTCTGAGGGGGCCCAACTCATAGAGAGTGGTCTCTCAACTGAGGTTGTTGAGACCATTCTAAGCTCCAGAGCTCCAGCTACTAGGAAACTATATGCGCTTAAATGGAAAGTTTTTTCTGTATGGTGTCACCGACATCAGTGGGATCCGGTTAACTGTTCTGTGAACACAGTACTCGAGTTCCTGCAGGAGCGCTTTACGTCAGGTTAGGTCTACGTGGCGGCCATTGCGGCTTACCACGCCCTGTGGGGGGTACATCGTTGGGTCGAGACCCCCTGATTTCACGTTTCCTTCGTGGCACACTGCGGACCAGGAAAGGCTGAACCTCTTGTGTCCAGTGCGATCACTGGATACTTATGTTATCTTCAATGAGGAAGTCCGACCAGTTATTTATTTGCTTGGATCACCTGAGAAGGGTCTTCCTGCTTCTAAACAGACGGTTAGTAAGTGGATAGTTGAGGCTATTTCACTTGCATACGAGTACTCTGACCAGCCGTGTCCTTTGGCGGTCAGAGCTCACTCTACGAGGGGTATGGCGGCCTCTAAAGCCTTATTACTTGGAGTTTCTCTTCAAGACGTGTGTGATGCGGCAGGCTGGTCCTCACCGCTCACATTCATTAGGTTTTACTGCCTGGACCTGGATGCTGCCCCAGGTTCTCAGGTGCTTAGTGCTTAGTTACAACAGACTAACACTCAGGTACTTGGAATTCCGGCGCTTTGGGTATTCTCGTTCCCATGGCGTCGATCGACGCATCGTTGAGTTCCCTTCGTAAGGGAACGTCTCAGGTTACTATTGTAACCATAGTTCCCTGAGAACAGGGAACGAGACGATGCGTCACCCTGCCATACTTCCTGCATCCCTGTGATCGGCTTGCTTCGGCAATTTTCGAAGCTAATGCCGGTTTGCACCGGATGTGCTTTTATCATTTCCTGGTCATGACGTCACCCGCCCGTGACGCTCATTCTTTCCATTGGACTAGTTGACATAGATGCTTCAGACGCAGTCACGCTGGGGGCGTTCCCATGGCGTCGATCGACGCATCGTCTCGTTCCCTGTTCTCAGGGAACTATGGTTACAATAGTAACCTGAGACGTTTTGAAGGACGATTGTGACAGTTGTTCGCAGTTTTCGGAGATTGATTGTAGTCAGTCTGTGGAGGACGTTTATTCTGTCGAAGAATTAAATGAGTTTCTGGATTTAACTAAAGGGAAAAAGGTTGATGTTGCAAAATTTTCCCTGATGTTAATAAGTTTATAAAATCAGTGGCGATAGCGCAGACGACGGTGGGCTATGAGCTCTATACTCATTTTTGTTTTGTTTTTCTGTCAATGCAGATTCTTAGACTAGGATCATTAAATGTGAATGGGTTGAGGTTTGGAGGAAAAATATCTCTCTCTCTCTCTCTTTCTCTCTCTCGTAAATTCATTTCAGAATTCTAGATCTGAGCTGTAGATAAACTTATTTAAATAAAATTATTTCAGGACTGTATATCTGTTCTGTTCCGACAGATTTTGCGCTGCAAAACATTCATGAGTTATGATGACAGCTGTTATCTGGTCCATGCTTGCAAATAATCGTGACCACCAGACATGAATTATATAAATAATTTTAATAGCACAGCGATTCAAAACCAGGGTCGACCACGTGCACAGTAAAACGATCAGCGAAAATCATTTTGGCTGGGAATGAATGTAAACACAGATATCAGATTTCCGTCCGGTCTAAAGTGAATGTAAACAGGCGGGCCGATAAATCTGATATGGCCAAAAGATCGGATCTGTGCATTAGGAGTTGCAGTGTAAATGCAGCCCATGTGAACTCAACTGTGTCTCATCTAATCATCACATTCATAGCTCTATTCTCTTACTGTACGTCAATATTTGACTTTATTTTAGTTCTCCTGAGAAATATTAAGAAGAATATTACAGGTAAAGTTCACACTGTGCATTAATTAAAAAAAAAACCATCAGAGATCCAGAGAGTCTCAAGAGCTATTAAAGAGCAACCAAATAAAAAAATAATGTACTTACGTAGCCTTTACATTCGTTGAATATGTTTCTCTGAAACCCCATTAGATGGACGGGACTGAAGGTTTAAGGTCTCTACTCTCAGAAATAATAACAGTTGGAGTTTTACTCACATTATAGTAACATTACTGTAATGCTAAAGAATAATTGAATATCGAGAATGTTTTATTGAAGAGCCGGTGGCGCTCGAATGACCTGCAGATCTACAGGTGATCTCAGGAGTCTGTCTCTCTCTCTCTGTCTCTCTCTCTCTCTCTTTCTCTCTCTGTCTCTCTCTCTCTCTCTCTCTCTCTCTCTCTCTCTCTCTCTCTCTCTCTCTCTCTCTCTCTCTCTCTCTCTTCTCTCTCTGTCTCTCTCTCTCTCTCTCTCTCTCTCTCTCTCTGTCTGTCTCTCTCTCTTTGTCTCTCTCTCTCTCTCTCTCTGTCTCTGTCTCTCTCTCTCTGTCTCTGTCTCTCTCTCTCTGTCTGTCTCTCTCTTTGTCTCTCTCTCTTTGTCTCTCTCTCTCTCTCTGTCTCTCTCTCTCTCTCTGTCTCTCTCTCTCTGTCTGTCAGTCTCTCTCTCTCTCTGTCTCTCTCTCTCTCTCTCTGTCTCTCTCTCTCTCTCTCTGTCTCTCTCTCTCTCTCTCTCTCTCTCTCTCTCTCTCTCTCTGTCTGTCTCTCTCTCTTTGTCTCTCTCGCTCTCTCTCTCTGTCTCTGTCTCTCTCTCTTTGTCTCTCTCTCTCTGTCTCTGTCTCTCTCTCTCTGTCTGTCTCTCTCTCTGTCTCTCTCTCTCTCTCTGTCTCTCTCTCTCTGTCTGTCAGTCTCTCTCTCTCTCTGTGTCTCTCTCTCTCTCTCTCTCTCTCTCTCTGTCTCTCTCTCGCTCTCTCTCTGAGAGGGAATCAGAAAGCATGTGATGCAATAGTGAGACATAAAGTCATGTACTGTACTAACTCTGAGCCGTCTACCTCGCTGTCTACAATATAAACGGAGATGGAGATAAAATAGAAAAGCAACGACAAACCATGAACAGCATCAGGAACAATAGAACAGAGCTGGGGAGAGTTTAACTCCATGCTCTAGAAGAACTGATGCGGAAACTACCAGTGAAGATCATGTGATTCGCTGAGAGAGACTGAAAGATGAGATATGATTCCCAATCACTTGTACAGTGGTTTAAATCAAGGAAAAATAATTTACAATTTTTGGAAGAAACTTTGAAAGAAACAAACAATTTGCTGAAGTATACAACAAATGACTGACCAATAAGTTGTTGTTTGTTTGTAGATTAACACCATGCCAGTGACCCCGGCTTTACAGTATTCATGGTGAGAAAGAAATTAAAAAGGAATGATTTAATAAATAGATTTTTAAAGTTTTATCTTAAACAAATATTCTAAAAATATTTTCATAAAAGGCAACAGACAAATAAAGAATTCTAACAGAGTTCAATCATAGTCCATCAAAGTATGCTTCAGTGTTGATGGATTCTGGCACGAGACTGACCAATAACACCTTATGACAGAAATGTTATAAGCTGCTTTTTTCAGACAGAACGATAGAACAATAGAACAATAGATAGACAGACAGAACGATAGAACAATAGAACAATAGATAGACAGACAGACAGAACGATAGATATATAGACAGACAGACAGAACGATAGATAGATAGACAGACAAACAGATAACATGGTTATTACAGTTTAAGATTCAAACCCACATCACCTTGTCTTCTCCACGAGGTGTGCAACAAGAGTGAAGACTAAAACATTTTACAGTTGAAATCATGTCTTCTCTCACAGGGCATCATGTGACCAACGACTCCCAGTGGTGCCGCCTCAGAAGAATTGAGCGTGACGACCCCTGACTCTGGGTTGAAATTCATAACCCTTGATATGAGCCATAACAATAGTCATGCTTGCCTGAACACACACACACACACACACACCACTGACTGACAATACATATTTCTGGAGCGAGACAGGCTGAGAATGACAGACAGGTTTTTTCGTATATTCCAGAGAACACAGTTTGTTTTGTTTACCAGTAAAAGTTTGTTGAAGAGGAAAATGAGTCACTCCTCGCTTGACTGTACCTTCAAACGCCTCAAACTCTCAATCGCCTGAAAGACAGCAGTGAATCTACCGCTCCCCAAACACCCTGCCCTCCAAACAACCCTCTCTGATGCACAGATCATTATTATTGATGCAGACACGGAGAGAGACGGCAGGTAACGCAAATTAAAAAAAACTAATATATGGTGGGAAATAATTACGCCTTCAGAAAAAATAACAAAGTCGACAGTTTTACTGTTCACTACAGACTCATTATCATGACATTGTTTATTTGGAAGAGAATTGAACAGATTTTACTTTGTAAACAGTAACAATAAACAATACTTCTACAGCATTTATTAATCTAAGTCAAGTCACATTTATTTATATGGTGCTTTTTACAATACACATTGTTTCAAAGCAGCTTTACAGAGATAACAGGAAAATAATGCAACAAAGTTTGTTTCCAGAAGAAATTAATGTCACAGTCCAGCTTAAGTAAGTTCAGTGATGTTTCATTTTTGTTGTAAAAAAGTTATTAATTTAGTTCATTTATAGCCGTTCTGGAGAAAACCGTGATGGCATATTTTTTAAAAGGGGTCATGAATTGCATTGTTTTATAATGTTTCCTGTGGTTCACTTATAATGTTAGCATACATGTTACATAAAAAATTGTCATCATTTAGAAATAAAAGGCATTTTTCTACCCTGATTTTATCCTCTGGTTTGAACTCTCTGTGTGAAGGGGCGTGTCTGCTGTGAGACTTCAGTGTAAACGCCCACTGCTGTGATTGGCTGTGAGACTTCAGTGTAAACGCCCACTGCTGTGATTGGCTGTGAGACTTCAGTGTAAACGCCCACTGCTGTGATTGGCTGCGAGACTTCAGTGTAAACACCCACTGCTGTGATTGGCTGCGAGACTTCAGTGTAAACACCCACTGCTGTGATTGGCTGTGAGACTTCAGTGTAAACGCTCACTGCTGTGATTGGCTGCGAGACTTCAGTGTAAACGCCCACTGCTGTGATTGGCTGCGAGACTTCAGTGTAAACGCCCACTGCTGTGATTGCCTGCGAGACTTCAGTGTAAACACCCTGCTGTGATTGGCTGTGAGACTTCAGTGTAAACACTCTGCTCTGATTGGCTGTGAGACTTCAGTGTAAACGCCCACTGCTGTGATTGGCTGTGAGACTTCAGTGTAAACGCCCACTGCTGTGATTGGCTGTGAGACTTCAGTGTAAACACCCTGCTCTGATTGGCTGCGAGACTTCACTGTAAACGCCCGCTGCTGTGATTGGCTGTGAGACTTCAGTGTAAACGCCCACTGCTGTGATTGGCTGTGAGACTTCAGTGTAAACACCCTGCTGTGATTGGGTGTGAGACTTCAGTGTAAATGCCCACTGCTGTGATTGGCTGTGAGACTTCAGTGTAAACACCCTGCTCTGATTGGCTGCGAGACTTCAGTGTAAACCCCCACTGCTGTGATTGACTGTAAGACTTCAGTGTAAACACCCTGCTCTGATTGGCTGCGAGACTTCAGTGTAAACCCCCACTGCTGTGATTGACTGTAAGACTTCAGTGTGAGACTTCAGTGTAAATGCCCACTGCTGTGATTGACTGTAAGACTTCAGTGTGAGACTTCAGTGTAAACGCCCACTGCTGTGATTGGCTGCGAGACTTCAGTGTAAACGGTCACTGCTGTGATTGGCTGTGAGACTTCAGGGTAAACGCCCACTGCTGTGATTGACTGTAAGACTTCAGTGTGAGACTACAGTGTAAACACCCTGCTGTGATTGGCTGTGAGACTTCAGTGTAAACGCCCACTGCTGTGATTAGCTGCAAGACTTCAGTGTAAACGCCCACTGCTGTGATTGGCTGTGAGACTTCAGTGTAAACGCCCACTGCTGTGATTGGCTAAGTGTTACATGTGGAATTCTCTCGAAAACTTTCAGCACGTTTTTACTATTACAGTTCTCAAGGTTTACTAATCGTGAAAAGTGTTGATTATAGCATATTATATTTAGATCTATAGCATTATATTTAGACGGTGGCATGAAAGGTTGCAGAGATGAGCATGTAGCCGATCAGACATGTTCAGCACATGAATGCAGTGATCTCATCATTGCAACTCGATTTCTGCACACTAACGAATGCTTTCATCATAACTAACAGTGCAAACGCAATGTAAATAAGAGATTTGTTGATTATTACGGGAGTTTTGGCGAGAGTCCAGAACACTGTTTGATTGACAGTTCCAGCGATTGTAAAGAGAGTGTTCTTTGATCACTTTCTATATATAATTTAATCACAGTTTAAATAACAGATTATTTTCATGCCACTAAGAGAAAGAAAATATGACCATTTAGTCGCTGATTTGATTTATTGACACAGACAAAGAACATCTGACTTTAGCCTACATGAATCATTACATATCAGAAATCACAGATCAGGCATTAGAATGAACACGGTTACTTACATGTTGTGGCGTTACTGTCGAGTCCATATCAATAATGTCTGTTTGCAAAGCCTGCGCTGAAATTGTGACTGATTTACCAAAGAATCCAGTGAAATGTTCAGAATAGAAACAAATAATGCTCTTCTGAGACATTCACATTGTTGAAAATAAATAGCATTAGGAAATGTTATATAGTCAAGTGATCTTGTTTTGCTCTTCTCTCCTCATCATCTCACTAACACGCCAGTGGGCGGGGCCAAAGTTGCAACGGTGAAGTAGGCGTTGATCTTCTGCAGAGGCGGACTTTCACCTATCTATTAGTCGTTCGCTGCGCTTGGATACAATAAAGGCTGTGTTTGGACTAACAAGGAAGTTTTCAGTTCTAAAACTTACAGGATATTCTTATAGTATGATGACCTCTTACATGTCAAAACCTCAAGGAAAATTTGATTTCTCAATTCATGACCCCTTTAAATCAAAAGTTAAATTAACTAATGCATAAATTAATTAACATATTACACTAGAATATTGACAAGCTCAAAGCATCAGATAAACTGAATCCCACTAAGCTTCTATTGGGATATGTTAATGAGGGACACGGCCATTTTATAGAACGACCCAGGTAATATAAGATCTCCTGACTCTCATTATTGGTTTCTCCTTCAGTCCTTCCAGCTCTATCAATCTCCATCGTCCTGCTGTAGAACTACACTTATTTCCCATGGTGCACATCCCTCAATATTCAATAGCTAGCGTTCTGCCACACAAAGATGAAGCCGTTCTCTTACTTTCCTTTCACATCTTGCCCTGAAGACAGACCTTTGCGGAAAAGAAAGGAAACTGTTCGGCTTGCGTACGTGAATGACAGGAGAGCTGCGGGGAATCTGTTCGGCCGTCCGCTCTCGTGTACTGATCTGGGATCAGTGTAGCGTATTCTGCCATGATTAATGCTGGAACTGCTTTTATCCACACTGGGCTGTAAGAGTTGTCAAACGTAAAGGTCACTCCCAGTCAGAACGGAAAAGACCATGAAAAGATAAAATAACAGTTTTATGCTATAATATGAAACATTATCCTAGAGTAAAGGTGAAGAAACACCTTAAATATTCCAAGACATATTTCAACTCCAAATAATTTCATTATAACAGATATTTTGGCAGTGTCCATTATTTGTAACAAATTAACTTCTGCTCTCATTCTTCACATGGAATTCTGCAATCAAACAAGAATTTAACAGTTGAATTTAACACAAGATACTTTGAATTGCATTCTTGAACAGATGGTTTTGCTCTATGCAGGAGTAAAAACCTGTGAAAAAGTAATTTAACAGTTCTTCTCTAGCTTACTTGGTACTAAGTACCTCAAACGAAAACTCTTCAAACGTTTGACAACACAAAAATGGCAAATCCATTGACTAGTTCTTTCTCAAAAGTGGTTGTTCAACCTGGTACCTTGTAAACTTGATTTCCAGATCAAACTTGATTTCCAATTAAACTGGAAATGCAGATTTTAGTGTTTAATCTGCATCAGGCGGTCAGCGGTTTGAGGCTGAGATGATCTGTAACAAAACAATATGACCTTTATGTATTAAACTAGAGGGTTTGATGTGTTTTCAACATGATATATTCATATATAATCATATACAAAATGATAGTTCAAATGGTAATTAAACTGAGACAGAGAGAGGCAAAGCGTGAGTGAGCTGTGTTTAAATCAATACACTGATTAAAGTATCTTTCTCATCTGAATGTCTGCAACTTTTGATGCTGCTTGAATGACAATTCAATTCAATTTTCCATTCAAAGACCAATTCCTGACATGCACGGCAAGTTATCTGCGTGCCGAAGGCATAGGCTTACAGACATCTCATCGGTGTCTCATTCATATTTGAGCTCAGTATTCACTGATGTGGAAATGCATTTGACCTGTCGGCTTCATCAATACGACAGCCAGAGCAAAACGGCCTGAAACGCTCATCATACCTTTCTTAATGACGCTATTCAGTCAGGCTCAAATCAGATGTGCAAACCGGTTCAGAATATCTGCTCTGAGAATCAATCTCATTGGCCGATAACTACATTGAAGGCTGATTGGATCAATCGACTCAGAAGAAAGACATGTTGAACGTGTCTGTTTGAGCTATGGCGGCATAAAACTCAAGACTCAAAGCAAACAAAACAAGATAGAACAAAACAGATGATTCACAACGTCATTTGTCAACCGTTTTTGTTTGGTTGACATTTGTTTGGTTCAACATTAAGATTGCCTTTCATTGATTGTCCCGAAACAACCGAACTATACAGCTTCAGTATTTTAAAATAATTAGCAAATTGCTGAGGGATCAGGAATAGGAAGTTAACCATACAGAGAACCACATTATGCATAATTCAGACAATGTGACCTTGAGTGCCTTGAGGGAAAACAGGGGTCGTTTCCCATCCAAATTAATGTTCTTCTGTGATTTATTCTTCGCTACAAGTTAGAGGGCAAGAGTCACTAATGAATTTAATTCAGGGTGTTTTTACTCTTGAACCAAAATCATCTAAAACGGGAACCAAGTTAAAAAGGCCCAAGTTGTCCTCACATGATTACATATATATAAAAGTTTTATTTAACAACTTTGCCACTGAAATCTTTTCAAATGGGTCATTCCGTGTCAACTTTTTTTTTCTGGTTAAAAAAAAATACATAAATTAGTTTTTGAGATTGATTCAGAGACTGGTGATTGATTTTATCAATACTTGTTGCATTATATGCCAATGCTGACAGTTCAAAATTGGGGAAAAATGCCTGTAACTCAAGTAGTATTAAAGATATTTTAATGTCCTTTTAGATTCTGGTTCTTAACGTTTTCTTCTGGTATCTTCCTTTTTAAGGCTCATTATGATTCAGTTCCAGGGATATTGGGATCTCAATGTGGCTACATGAGTAAATAGTTACATTTTAGAGGTCGAAAACCAAAAGTGGATTCCTATTGCTATTGTTATGATTTTCAATGATCAACATTCTGCCCTAAAAAACTAAGTCGTAGAAACATCACCAAGGCTTGCCCTGATCGGCCTGACAGTGGCGCTACTGTACATTGATCAAAAGTATGAAATACTGTAACTCCTAACCATCTGTTGCAGATTCAAATGTCTTATATATCATTGGAATTCTTGGCTCAAGACGAACAAAACGCATGTCTCGGATTTGATCGCTGCATTGAGCAAATTTTTGGATGTTTTGGGTTTTTTGAAAAACAAACTTTTGCAAACCAGTTCTAGGTTTTTTGCCCGATTGGAACCAAACCAGTACAGAAGTCTCGATTCACGTTCCTGACGGGACGCCAAAACATTCAAAGTGGGTGTGGCCACTTTTACTAAAATGGCTATAACGCTTGAACGTAATATTTTCACCAAACTTGGAACACCTATGGATGGACTCAATCTGTGGTCTCATGAAAAAGCGACTGGCCACTTGGTGGCACTATAAAATAAAAAACATGAAAATGGCTATAGCTACGCAACAGTCTGATTGACTTGAAAGATGAACATTCGTGTGTCTCGAAAAACAAAGTTGAGCATTTGCACCTATTTGACAAGGTTAATGCGACACATGCGACACATGATTCTAAACAAGCATGCACAATTTGATGGATCGGACAATAGGTGACACTATAACAGTTAAAAAGGTTTCAAAAACACAATATTTCTATGGTAAATGACCTGAAATGAAGGCTGGGTTAATAAATTGATACATCGCGATTCTTGCGATGTAAAATCTTCGGAAAATCTCAGAATCGATCCAGAATTATTTCTCAATTTGCGATTCAACGATTTACTGTCCCAGCCCATACCTAAAATTGCAGAAAATGTTATTTTTCCAACTCTGATTGAGGGGTTTACAGACTTGCTATATAATAACTTACAATTGCCATTAAAATGCCTTAAAGAGCTTGAACTCTGATAATTGCTGTGCACAGCTTATTTATAATTTTTTGTTTAGAGGGAAACAGACATTTCATTTTCTTCAGACATTCTTTTTTAAAATAAAAAAATGTATCAGCTGTATGCAAAGTAAACCACTGACAATGTGTACAGTTTAACAATTTACTCATGGAGCTATATGACATCCCCATATCCCCATGACCCTTTCAAGGGAACTCGAGCTGCGTTGAGACGCGGTGGGAACGCTCTGCGTGATTGCGTCGTGAAGCACGTGTATAATCAGTCCAATGGAAGAGCGAGACGTCATAGGCGGGTGACGTCATAGACCAGGAAGCTATAAAGCACACCAGAAAACAGACCGCGACAGCTTCTGTGCCTTCAGCAAGCGATCTGTGTATTCTGTCCTTGTCATATTTATTGTTGTCTGTCAAGTTGCAATATATATATATATATATATTATGGCAAAAGAGAGCAAGCAGATTTGTGTTGTTCCCTGCCCATGTTATATCACGGGTGGGGACACACACATCAGCTTTTTGTGGGAGTGGAGCATGCCACAGTCAGTTCTCGAAGGAGCTGACTGTGACCATTGTGAGAAGCTGTCCGTGAGGACGCTCCGCTCCCGCCGGGCGTTCTTCGAGGAGGACGGTTCGGTTCGCGCTCCCCGCGCGGGTCCCGCTGTTGCCGACGCACGGCGGCGACTCGCATTTTGGGGTTCGCAAACGGATCTGACAGCGAGAGTTGGGACGGGCCCCGCCCTATCTCAGCTTTCACCTGCCAGATCCAGTGCTGGCGATTTCCAGTTCCGAGGAATTGGTATCGTTAGTGTTTTGTTTAGAAAAAGAGAACAAAACAAATAAAGATATTAAGAAAAAGGCAGATGTTTGAGTTTTCAATAAATAAATAAATAAGTCAGCTCATAACTCTGTTGAATAAAGGAAGCTTTGAAAGGAGGTTTATCTAGTGCTGTTGCTAGTTAAATATTTACTGGCCAGCTGAATATTATGAGAGTGAAAATAAAAAGAGTTTATTTGATGAAATATATCTAAAAACAGAAAAACTCTGTATCTCAGCCTCCTCGTCGGGGACTGACGTTTTTTCCCTATCTCCACACTGAGTTGTCGAGATCGTGGAATAAGCCGGTTCCTATTTTATGTGTTTAATGCCCAGACGTCTAACTAAATGCTATGGGTATTAAGTATCATGGTATGACAGTGCCTCGGGTTAAAGAGACGCTTGCGAGCTTTCTCTCTCCCGAGTCGGAGTCATAATTTTTAACCCCGACGTTACCCACCAACCATCTTAAATAAATAAATTTTATTAGGCAGCGCTGGTGGGTAAAGTATAAGGACATGGATGAATGTGAGGATGTCAGCACTGACGCTATTCGAGAATTGCGTCGTGCAAAAACAGATAAACTATACTGGGGAGGGACGGTTTCGAGAAATCATTTCTCCTCTGCGTCCTCTGGGGGGGCGACTCTCCGAGGAGGGTCGCAGCACGGCCAGTTCGGTTGTTTTCCTGCTGGTGGCCACGGAGTGATATATATATATACATATATCACATATATATATATATATATATATATATATATATATATATATATATATATATATATCATATATATATATATATATATATATATATATATATCATATATATATATATATATATATATATATATATGTTTTTCTGATTTAAAAATAAAGAAAAATAAGATAAATTATGTCTGTTCTTCTGGACGCTCCGCTTTCAAAAAAACTAAGAAATAAACTATTCAGCGGCGTTCCAGAGGTTTCTGCCTCACCAATCTAATGTTCCTGAGACTGCTGGGGGGGAGCAGTCTCGGTCTACTAAGCTCCTAGCAGCAGAGAGTGCAAAACGAGCATCGCCATTTGGGCTCCTCCACAATCGAGGGGGACCTGGGTGGCGATAGCAGTCTAGCCAGTTAGAGATATGCAAGATCTGAGGACTGTTTTATCTCTAAAATAGCTTGGACAAAGAGGAAGCCCTGACGCCGAGGCTATCAGGCTTCTAAGGGTGGTCCCCTCCGGGGTAGGGATGGTTTTGAGAAATCGTTTCTCCTTGGCGCCCTCTGGGGTGCGACTCTCTGAGGAGGGTCGCAGCGCTGCCAGTTCGGTTTTCCTGCCGGTTCGCTGTTCAGGGCACCAAGGTGTCAGTGTCCCCAAACGATCCTCCGAGGGGGGTCATAGAGCAGTCAGTTCGGTTTCCCTGCAGGTTCGCCGTTTCAGGGTGCCGAGGTGCCTGCTTTTTCCAATGATCCTCCGAGGAGGGTCGTAGGAACTAAGCTATTTAGAGGTAGGCAAGATCTGAGGACTGTCATCATCTCTAATAAAGCTTAGACAGGAAGTCCTGTCGCAAAAAACGAGGCTATCAGGCTTCTGAGGGCTCCTCCGGGGCAGGGACAGTTTTGAGAAATCGTTTCTCCTCGGCGCCCTCTGGGGTGTTCCGCTGCCGGTTCGGTTGTTCCCTGCCGGTTCGCCATTCAGGGCACCGAGGTGTCAGCGTCCCCATACGATCCTCCAAGGAAGGTCGTAGAACGGTCAGTTCGGTTGTTCCCTGCCGGTTCGCCGCTTCAGGGCACCGTAGTGACTGTTCAACCAAATCCAGAGGCCAGTCTTGAGAGACTGGTTCCCCTAGTAGAATTTCTGGCAGCGTGGAAACTACTGCCACATATTTCTCAGTGGGTCCTGCACACTATAGGAAAAGAATAGGAATATTCTTCAGGAATAGGTTCAGAATTCGGTTCTTGTCCGCCCAGATTTCTAGGGGTCCTCCCCACTGTGGTGGACCCCGAGCAGGCTTTTGTTATGGAGCAGGAAGTACTGACACTTCTGCAAAAGGAGCTGTAGAAGGGGTTCCTCCTCCCGGCAGACAGTCAGGGTTTTACAGCCATTACTTCATTGTTCTGAAAGAGGATGAGGGGTTGCGTCCTTCTCTAGACCTGCGTCAATTAAACAGCAGGTTACAGAATCTTAAGTTCAAAGTATGCTTACGCTAAATATGATTGTGTCACAGACTCAGTCCGAGGACTGGTTTGTCACAATAGACTTAAAGATGAACTGAACTGAAATTTGAAAAAATGTGATATAACAGATGTATTTTATTTATTCTCATTGGTACAATTATTAAAATGGCAGAATTTGTTAAAAGGGATAAAATGGTACGTTGAAAATGTTGTTGTTGAAACACGGGCGCCGTCATGTTGGATTTCAACATTCGACTACGTCACTGGCATGGTAGGCTACTCCGTTGCCAACCAACACCAGCAGAGCTAGTTTCTCTCTACCCCCTGGCCTTGTCAACAAAATTATTCTAGTCGTGATTTCTAGTGTTTAATCCTAGGAACGAGAGACAGATGTGTTGAAAATGTCAATGAGTATATGAAGCGTCTGACATCAAATGTTTTATTTAGCTACAAGTCCAACGCATACTAGAATCCTTGATATGCGGCTGAGGGGAAAAGATGTAACGTTAGTTCACTGCACAGGATGGGAACGGAATCTTATTCATCCTTCCCAAATGCCCCCTCACCCAAAGAGTGAACTTCCGGTACGCTGTTAACTTTAACACTCTGAGAAAAGGATATAACAAGTTAGCCTAGCCTAGCCCAGTCGCCAATTCGTAAAATACACTGTTACATACCAGCTACTTTTGGGGCGCTCCAGCATCTCAGCTCGGACATCCCTTAGAGATAGCATAGCCACCTACAACACGTCTCTCTCACCACACAGCATCCGAAATGAAGGTGCATGGTGATGCATTTTCGCCGATCAATAAATGTTCCAGGTTGAGCTCTCTGCAACAGATCGACTCCGGTGCAGTGTCCATGCTCCGGCAGTGCCCACGCCCGAGCCAGTCACTTCCCCCAAACGATCCTGTACTGTAGGTGGAGCCTGAAACTGGTCGTCCTCCATGTGGTGGTAGTCAGATACTACTGGCCTGTCCCTCACATGCTCAAATGCGTAACCCGTGCCATTCAAATTACTCATTTTCGTGCGTGTATATAGGACCTGCAGCTGTTACCTATATACCTTTGCGGGTCCTACCATGCCAGTGACGTCATCGAAATTGCCAGCGTAACAAACGCAATTTTTGTGCTGCTTAAAAAAAGCTATATTGATATTTTTAGTTAACATTTTTCATGTGATTTACTTTTAATTGTCATAAACAACATGTTTTCAATGTTAATTTTTTTCAGTTCAGTTCATCTTTAAAGGACGCTTACTTATCTATCCATCCTCATCACAGGAGGTTCCTGAGGTTTGCTTTCAGGGGCGAAGCATACCAGTATCGGGTTTTTCCATTCGGCCTAGGTTATCACCCCGCACCTTTACAATATGCGTGGAGGCAGCTCTGGCTCCTCTGAGATTCCAGGGCATTCGCATATTAAATTATATCGACGATAGGTTGATTTTAGCTCAGTCCGAGCTTTTGGCAGTTCAACATCGAGATGTCGTTCTGTCCCTCATAAGGAGGTTGGGGTTGCGGCTCAACACCAAAAAGAGTGTACTCCTCCCAGCTCAGAGGACCACTTTTCTAGGTGTAATATGGGATTCGTCAACATGCAAGCACGTCTGTCTCCTGCACGCTGCAATTCTCACAGCCGTAAAGAATGTAAAACTAGGTCAGTCACTCACTGCAAAACAGTCTCTGAGACTGTTGGGGCTCATGGTAGTTGCGTCCAACGTAGTTACTTTTGGCCTTCTGTACATGAGACCCCTGCAGTGGTGGCTCAGGACCAAGGGGTTTTCTCCGAGGGGAAATCCGTTTCGCATGATCAAGGTCACGCGGCAATGCCTGAGTGCCTTGGTCATGTGGAAGAAACCTTGGTTCCTCGCCCAGGGCCCAGTGTTGGGGGCTTCTTGTCGACGCGTCATGCTATCGACGGATGCTTCCCTCACCGGATGGGGGGCGGTCATGAGTGGCCGCTCGGTGAAAGGTCTTTGGTTGGGGCTCATGGCAGTTGCGTCCAACGTAGTTACTTTTGGCCTTCTGTACATGAGACCCCTGCAGTAGTGGCTCAGGACCAAGGGGTTTTCTCCGAGGGGAAATCCGTTTTCACATAATCAAGGTCACGCGGCTATGCCTACGTGCCTTGGTCATGTGGAAGAACCTTGGTTCCTCAACCAGACCCAGTGTTGGGGGCTTCTTGTCGACGCATAATGCTTTCGACGGATGCTTCCCTCACAAGTCGGGGGCAATCATGAGTGGTCGCTCGGCGAAGGGTCCGGACAACACACTGATGGTCTCGTATATCAGAGCAGATATCCTGTTGAGGCAGGGGCTGTGGCCCGGGGAATTGAGACTTCACCCCGAGGTGGTGGAGCTTCTTAGGGAGAACTTCGGTCAAACTCAAGTCGACCTTTCGCATCGTTTGTACAATGCATTGCCCTTTGTGGTTCTCCCTCACGCATCCAGCTCCGCTTGGACTGGATGTGATGTATTAGGTGTGGTTGACGCTACACCTGTACGCATTTCCCGATATCTTTGCTCCTGGGAGCTCTGGAGTTATGGATACTGTGGGCTCGGCCTCTGAGGGGGCCCAGCTCATAGATTCAGGTCTCTCAACCGAGGTCGTGGAGACCATACTCCAGTCTAGAGCTCCCTCCACGAGAAGACTAAATATGCATTGATATGGAAACTGTTCTCTGCCTGGTGCAGAGAACGCCTTCTGAATCTTGTTTCTACCCTGTTGGTACAGTACTTGATTTCTGTAATGAATGTTTCTTTGCTGGGTTATCTCTGAGGAGAGATCCTTAATTTCGTCTTCTCCGTGGTACATGAGGCTGAGGCCTGCACGTACTTGAATTTGCATCTGGTTTGGTGGTAGTATATCTTCACCCCAGGTCGGGTTGTATTTCTAGGTCCCTACTAAATGTGCGGGTCATTTGTGCTCCAGGCCTTCTGTCCACCCACCTTTAATACCCCAGATCAGGAAAAACTTAATCTGTTATGCCCTGTCAGGGCTTTGGATGCGTATGTCCACAGAGCTGCTCAGTGGTGTATATCAGAACAATTATTTGTCTGCTTCGGGTAACTTAAGATAGGTTGCCCTGCATCTAAATAGATAATGAGCAAGTGGGTAGTCGAGGCTATCTCACTTGCTTATGAAGCGGCCGGACAGCCTTCACCTATGGATGTTCAGGCACATTCTACGAGGAGTGTGGCTGCCTCTAGGCTTTAATTTCGGGTGTTTCCCTTAAGGACATTTGTAATATGGCAGGCTGGTCCTCACCACATACATTTGTCAGATTTTATGACCTAGACCTCTCCACTCCCGGGGCTAGGCTGCCTGCTTCTTAGTGTGCGCAAGGACTTCACACAGAACGGGCATTTCTCATTATGGCGTAGTGGGTATAGGGTTCCCACCGCGTCTCAACGCAGCTCGAGTTCCCTTGAAAGGGAAGGTCTCAGGTTACGTATGTAACCCTGGTTCCCTGAGAGGGAATGAGACGCTGCGATCTCCTGCCACACTTCCTGCATGCCCTGATCGACTTGCTTCAGGCTTTTTCAGAAGCTGTCGATGTCTGTTTTCTGGTGTGCTTTATAGATTCCTGGTCTATGACGTCACCCGCCTATGACGTCTCGCTCTTCCATTGGACTGATTATACACATGCTTCACGACGCAATCACGCAGAGCGTTCCCACCGCGTCTCAACGCAGCGTCTCGTTCCCTCTCAGGGAACCAGGGTTACATACGTAACATCTACGGTTACGTATGTAACCCTCGTTCCCTGAGTAGGGAACGGAGACGTTACATCGGATGACGACGAATGGGGTTTCGCTTAGAAAGCCTATCAACTTCGAGTATTACAAAACGAGCCAATGGCAAAGAAATGAAAATTTGCATGACGTAACTCCGCCCCACCTCGTGGGTATAAAAGGAGGAAGTCCGCAACAGCAGTTTGTTTCTTCGCTGAGGAGCCAAGACTGAGCTCAGGCGATCCCCGCGGTACAGCGGAAAGTGGCAGGCAGACGTAACGTCTCCGTTCCCTACTCAGGGAACGAGGGTTACATACGTAATCGTAGACGTTCCCTTTCGTTGTCACTCCGAGTTACGTCGGATGACGACGAATGGGGTTACCAGTCTAATCACGCCACCTTTCTCAGCTGTCTTCCAGTGCCCTGCGTAAACAGAGATCCCTGTCATAGACGGACGAAGGACTCCATTTAACACAGGAATTCCAAGGTACACTGGGAAGCATATCCCAAGCTAGGGGAAGTATGCAATTAATGCCAACCCAGAGGGGGGGGGGGGGGACTTAGAGAACACACATATGACCCAGAAGGAAGCATATGGGGAACACTGGGTTGTCCAGCCGCAGGTGGAATATTTCAACCCCAGGGGTGGCAAGGTGGCTTGCCAAGGGAAAGACACATGCTCAGGGAGGCTTACAGTGGAAATACACATGTGGGGGTCGCTCAGGGGAGGGACCATGCACACGGGAGGCACCTAGCCGACGCGCAGGCAAGAGACACTGGCGCCGACGTCAGGAGTGCTGGAGGAGCTCAGGGCTTTCGAGGAAGCTCACCTGAGGAGAATATCGCACGTATCCAGTCCGTGGAGTGGAATGGCGAGCAAGCGAAGACACCTGAGCGGGTCCGGTACTAGCTAGTTGAAGCGAGTACATGAGAGGACACTGGCTCCACTCGGAGATTATAGAATCTGGCGAATGTGTTAGGTGTCGCCCAGCCTGCAGCTCTGCAGATGTCTGTTAGCGAGGCGCCATGCGCTAGAGCCCAAGAGGATGCCACACTCCGGGTGGAGTGGGCCGTCACACCAAGGGGGCACGGTCGACCTTGCTGCTGGTATGCCAAAGCAATGACGTCCACTATCCAGTGAGACAACCTTTGCTTGGAGAGAGCCTTTCCCTTCAGCTTCCCACCATAACAGACAAAGAGCTGGTCTGAGGTCCTGAAACACTGCGTCCTGTCTACATAGGCGCGAGAGCGTGTACTGGACAGAGCAGTGCCAAGGCTGGGTCTGCCTCCTCCGGGGGCAGCGCTTGCAGGTTCACCACCTGGTCCCGAAAGGGAGTGGTAGGAACCTTGGGCACATATCCGGGCCGGGGTCTCAGGATCACGTGAGAGAAAGCCGGTCCGAATTCCAGGCACGCTTCGTCGACGGAGAATGCGTGCAGGTCCCCTACCCTCTTGATGGAGGCCAGTGCAACCAGGAGCGCTGTCTTCATTGACAGGAACTTAAGCTCGACTGATTGCAGGGGCTCAAAGGGAGCACTCTCAGGGCAGTTAGAACCACTGAGAGGTCCCAAGAGGGACCGAGAGGAGGGCGAGGAGGATTTAGTCTCCTCGCTCCTCTCAGGAACCTGATGACCAGGTCGTGCTTCCCTACCGACTTACCTTCGACCAGATCATGGTGTGCGGCAATGGCGGCAACTTAGACCTAAGGGTGGAGGGAGACAGCCTTCGCTCCAACCCCTGCTGAAGGAAGGAAGCACAACGCTGATCGAGCATTTCCGGGGGTCTTCTCGGAGAGAAGAGCACCAGTCGACGAAGAGGTTCCACTTCAACGCATAGGCGTGTCTCGGAGACGACGCTCTAGCGGAAGTGATGGTAGCTGCCACCGCTGGTGGAAGGGTACTCAAACCTACCTCGAGCCGTCCAGGAGCCACACGTGGAGGCTCCAGAGATCGGGGCGAGGGTGCCACAGGGTGCCCCGTCCCTGAGAAAGAAGGTCCTTCCTCAGAGGAATGGGCCAGGGAGGTGCTGTCGCGAGGAGTACAAGTTCGGGGAACCAGGTCCGGTTGGGCCAATACAGCGCGACCAGAAAGACCTGCTCCTCGTCCTCCCTGACCCTGCGCAAGGTCTGCGCAAGAAGGCTCACTGGGGGAACGCATATTTGTGGCCCGGCGGCCAGCTGTGCGCCAGTGCATCCGTGCCGAGCGTGCCCTCGGTCAGGGAAAAATACAGGGCGCAGTGGGTCGAGTCTTGAGAGGCAAACAGATCTATCTGTGCGTCCCCGAACTGGTCCCAAATCAGCTGAACCGACCGGGGATGGAGTCGCCATTCTCCAGGGAGGGGCTGAAGCCTTGAGAGCTCGTCGGCTGCACAGTTCAGCTCTCCGGGAATGAAAATGGCTCGAAGCGACCTCAGATGCTTCTGACTCCATAGGAGGAGGTGGCGGGCGAGTTGTGACATACGGCGGGAGCGTAGACCACCTTGATGGTTGATGTACGCAACAGTCGCGGTATTGTCTGAACGGACTAGTACGTGTTGACCTTGGAGCAACGCCCGGAAGCGGTGCAGGACGAGGCGTACTGCCAACAACTCGAGGCAATTGACATGCCAAAGCCGCTGGGGTCCTGTCCAGGAGCCCGCAGCAGCATGTCCATTGCACATGGCGCCCCAGCCCGTGGTGGAGGCATCTGTCGTTACAACAACATGCCGGGAAGCTCGTTCCAGGGGGACACCCGCCCTGAGAAAACTGAGGTTCGACCACGGGGTGAAGAACTGACGGCAGGTCGGAGTAACTGGTACTCGGAGCGTGCCTTGTTGCCATGCCCACCTCGGGACTCGGTCGCGAAGCGGTCTCATATGAAGCAATCCGAGCGGCGTGACTGCGGCTGCAGATGCCGTATACCCCAGGAGCCTCTGAAAGAGTTTCAGTGGAACCGCACTCTTGCCCTCGAATTGTCTCAGGCAAGTCAGCAGTGACTGTGCGCCCTCGCTCATAAGCTGCGCGGACATGGCGACCGAGTCGATGTCCATACCGAGAAAAGACATCCTCTGCACGGGGCAAAGTTTGCTCTTCTCCCAGTTGACCCGAAGGCCCAGACGAGCTAGGTGCCGGAGCACTAGGTCCCTGTGTTCGCAAACCTGATCTCGAGAGTGAGCTAGGATCAGCCAGTCGTCGATATCACTCAGGATGCGAACCCCGTGCTCCCGAAGGGGAACAAGGGCAACCTCGACGACCTTCGTGAAGATGCGAGGAGACAGGGCCATCCCGAAAGGGAGGACCGCGTACTGGTATGCCTGCCCCTCGAAAGCAAACCGAAGGAACGGTCTGTGTCGAGGAAGAATGGAGACATGGAAATAGGCGTCCTTCAGGTCGATCGCTGCAAACCAATCCTGGGGCCGAATGCATTCGAAAACGCTTATGGCGGTGAGCATCTTGAACAGCAGCCCGTGAAGGGAGCGGTTCAGCACGCGCAAGTCCAGGATAGGCCGTAACCCACCGGTTTTCTTGGGGACAGTGAAGTAGGGGCTGTAGAAGCCGGACCTCATCTCGGCTGGAGGGACAGTCTCGATTGCACCCTTCGCCAGCAGGGTGGCAATCTCTGCTCTCATGATGGGGGCATAGCCACCGACCAAAGTGGAGCGGACTCCCCTGAAGCGGGGAGGAGACCGTGCGAACTGAATCGCATAGCCGAGCCTGACGGTCCGCGCGATCCAGCGGGACAGACGGGGAGCTCTAACCAGGCTCCCAAGAACTGAACCAGCGGGATCATGCGAACGACAGGCATCCCCCCGGAGGAGCAGCGAAGCGGAGTAACTGGCCCAGACGTGGACGGCATAGCGGTCCGATGTGGGGGCACAGTTAGCAACCGCGCCCTGGGGGCCAGGGGAGGACCAGGCTGGTCGTCCCGTGGGGGCCTGCTCTGCCAGGGGTCTGGCGACAGAGGGGGACAGGGGCGAAGCGGTCCGTGGACGGCACGCCGTGTCAACCACCTCTGGGACAGAGGGGGACGAGGAGAGCAAGGCTAGTGGGCGGCGCTCTGTGTCGTCCGAGAACTCTGTGTGCTCAGAGACGGGAGAGTCAGTTCTTTGGAGAATAAGGATTCTTCCCCGGCCCTCCACCGGGGAAAGGAGTGGTCCTGCTACCAACTCCTGGAAAGAACTGAGTCCCATCTCTGAGGAGCCCCTCTCAGGAGCGTCGCGTAACCCAGCGTGTAGCGGGGGCGGGGCTGGAGAGGTCTGTGGCGTCCGACCCCGGCCCCCAGAGCCGGCCCGGGTGAACGGGCGGGGTGGGAGCCGCGGGAGGGCGCCTTCGGCGGTGGGCAGACCGAGGGATCTGAGCGGACGGCGGGGCCGTCGGGACAGAACCAACGTCAGTCTGCTAATGGGCGGCTGAGAGCTGTTGGGCAAGCCCTCAACCGCACCGCCGAAGGGGCCGACCTGGGATATGGAATGTCGGGCAGACGGGTCCGCGCGACATCCAGCACATCAGACAGGTTCAGCCACAGAATGGAGAGCATCACCTGACCCAGGGAGCGTACGGCTCGGAGAGCAAGGTTAGTGGCGGCGCGCAACTCAGTGAAGAGTCCTGGGTCAGTCCCGCCCTCGTGCAGGTCCATGAGCATCTGGGTCAGGTAGACCAGCAGAATGACCATGGCATGCAGTGAGGCGGCTGCCAGTCCCGTGGCGCTATAGGATCTCGCCACAAGCGTAGACGAAAAACTACAAGCCACGGACGGGTGCTTAGGATTGCACCGAGAAGAAGCACTCTGAGGACACATAGCATCGCAACAGAGCGTTCAGCTGGGGGAACCCCAGTGTACCCATGGGCAGCGGCCCCATCGAGGGGAGGAAAGGCGGATGAGATCAGCGAGCGGTCCCTGATCTCATCATGCACGTCCGGGAAGAATGGTATTGCGGTTTGCCGTGGACGAGTGTCGGCGGCCTTACCCAAAAACCAATCGTCCCGGGAAAGCATGGCCGTCATCTCCGGATCAGACTCGATGAGTCGTCACTTCCAGGAAAATCAAACCCACCTAGTGAAGCTGCTACAAACATAATATCATCCTCTGTAGCTTCAAATGAAACACACGGGCCACCAGAGGGTAGACCCGTGGGAATCACCTGTTCACTAGCGGGCACCGTCATTGAAGAGGGGGGCTGGGGTCGCGGACACATAGTCGGCGCCTTGTTCCAGACCATAACCCTCAGGTCACCCTGGCCACCAGCCGAAGATCGGGGGGTGGATGAGGGGACTCTCACTCATGTGAGTTCACCGAGTCTCGACCTTAATGACGCGATGATCATGTTTCCACGGAGAAAACATGAGTCATCCACGAGCGCTGCTCTAGCATGATCACGCCCAAACATACTAGACAACGCTCGTGCCCATCACAGTCCGATACCAAGCTGCCACACCATTCTTTTTTTTTTTTTTTTTAAATGCACGGGCGAGCCTTCTTTAAAAAGACGTGCCGCATGGGAGCTCTTTTAGTGAGAGAAAACTCAAGTGTTGAAGCACCCGGGGAGACACGCACCGACTGGCAGACCACTACAACAGATCAGCAGGAAGCACGCGCTCGTCGTAGATCGCCGTCACACCAACACTCGAGGTACTCGTTTGTAAAGCTGACAATTCAGAGATGGCTTGTGGAGAGAAGAATACACTTGGCTCCGAAGCGAAAACATAAACTGCTGTTGCGGACTTCCTCCTTTTATACCCACGAGGTGGGGCGGAGTTACGTCATGCAAATTCCGCAGACCCATGGCATTTCTTTGCCATTGGCTCGTTTTGTAATACTCGAAGTTGATAGGCTTTCTAAGCGAAACCCCATTCGTCGTCATCCGACGTAACTCGGAGTGACAACAAAAGGGAACCAGAGACGTTTTTATTCGTGACATTTAATATTTTGTCTCTTTGCTTTATACATTTATACATTTATGTATTTCTTTAACTATAGAAAAAAAAAATCTAAATCAAACTTAATAGTCAAGGACCTCAAAAACTGAGCTTAGACTTAATGACCCAAAAGTGACTGGATTTAAACATTTAAGGGCAGAAACTCACACTCAGATGAAGAGACTCACGCACACACACACACACACACACACAGAGAGAGAGAATTATAACATTGAGTTGCCTTGCCTTGTGTTTTACATACATATTTCCATAACAGACAACAGAAATCACAAACAGCAGTGTGTGTGTGTGGGTGTGTGTGTGTTTGTGTGTGTGTGTGTGTGTGTGTGTGTGTGTGTGTGTGTGTGTGTGTGTGTGTGTGTGTGTGTGTGTGTGTGTGTGTGATAATTCCTTAATTCTGATCCGTTTCGTCCGCTATGTCCTTCAGGATGTGAGAGATCACTCTGACAGTGAATGTGGATCTGATGTTTAATTAAAGCTGCACAGCTTCAGGAACATGCTGACTTTGAGAAACAAAGACACATTTCACAGTCCTGCTGAGTTTCCTTCATATTTATCACGTCTCTCGGAGAAAAACAAACCCTGCGCTTGTATTTCAGAGGGGGAAATCCTAACATGTAGAGATTAATCTGTGAAGCAGTCCTGAATTCATAAACAGAAATGTTCTACCTTATTAAATAAATAAAGAAACATCTAGTCTTTCTGGTGGAGAAAGCGGGATGTGGAGGAAGACAGTTACATGCTAATTTCACATTCAAATCAAACTAAATAAAACTGAAGCACTGCAAAATGTAAATGTTAAAGGAATAGCACCAGAAATAATAATAATAATAATAATAATAATAATAATAATAATAATAATAATTTATTCATCTTCCCCTTAATGGAGTCTTTGCGTGAAGAACAGGAAAAAAGAAATTAAATTATTCTGCCATAACTCTTGCAAAATTGCCTCAATGTTGTTTTATGCATCATATTTAAATGCGTTTGTCTAACATTTTTAAAAATGTTTCTACTTGTTATAGAATGTTCAACATTCAAAATTAACATTCCAATAATGCTTGAAGAATGATAAAATGGAATGTTACCTTAACATTCACATAACCAAGAAAAAAATGTTTTGAGCTTTCAGGGAACATTCAGAATATTTTGCAACTTAGTGGGAACGTTAGCAAAAGGTTCTTAGAACATAATTCTCTTAACTGGATAACTTTTGTTTTTAGACCTGGACAGTCCAATTCCCCATTCATGTCAATTGTACTGAAAAATGCAGCATGAACATTCAGCTAAACATCTTTTTACATTGAAGAACGAAAGTCATGCACATTTGGAACAATGTGGGATGAAATAGGTCTTATTTTGGATTAATTATTCTTCGAAAACCATTAATAACCTCTCTTATTTCGTTACAAGAACTTTTAGAAAGCTTAACTGGCATTCTGAGGACATGAAGCAGAGTCAGTCAATCTGAAATGTCTTTACATAACCACCACCGGTGTGCTCTGAAAAGGATTTTCAACAGCATTACAAAACAGCGAATACTCGCTAATTTAATCATTCAAAGAAATGAAGTCCACGTGCCTGTGGGAGGAATCGTGTGTGAGAAAGAGAACTGAACAGAGGTGAAGGTTGGATGGTGGAGAAAAGCTTCTGCTTACATCTAAAGCAGCAGTAAGTCTGAAGTCCAGAATGTTGCTCTCTGATTATGTGCTTTTAAATGGACCTGGTTCTGGGGCCCTGGTTCTCCTCATTGAGCATATAAAACAGAAAGACTATTCAGAACAGCAGAGGAATCAGCACACATAGATGTTTGAGACGTTTATTCTGATTAATGGCCCCCTGAAATCCCAAAGCCCGTCCCATAAATCCCATGAAAGCCAATGATAATGGGAGCTACAGCTCGACTGGATTTCTGAGAGTGAGTATGCATAAAATATGCATAAGTCTGTTACCTTAAGTTGGTTATAGTATGATTAATTCAGGCAGGAGATATTAGGATAGTGGTTTAGGGTTATACAAGAATTGTTTTCAAGGAATTATTTGACCAGTTTCCCAAAACCCACCTGCGTTGAGCACTGAATGACTTTGCTTTATTCTCTCGAACACTCTATCTGCTATGAATGAGAATCACATTAATCCAATCAGTGGAAGATTAATGTGCTTTCCGCCTCCTAAATCAAAACCGGATCCCTGTATTTCCTGAAACGATGCATGAATTATCATGTGAAATAACATGCTGCTTTAACAATTATTTAGTCAAAACCTTAAAGGGGTGGTAAAACGCATTTTTTCGAAGGCTTGATTGTGTTTGTGGGGTGCACTGTAACATGTGTTCATGCTTCATTTTTTAAAAATTGCATTATTTTTCACATATTTTACCTTTATTCTACACTGCTCTGTCCCTTCTTGTAAAAACGGTCTGATTGTTTCCGGGTTCTATGAAGCCAGTCCCTCAAAACTACGCAATTGGCTCAGATTGGTTAGCTGGCCCAGTGTGTTGTGATTCGCTAACCGTCTAGTGCACGTTTTCCGGAAACGTCACGCCCCGTACTTTGTGCTTTGGTGTATTATAAACAATGGCGTCAATAAAACCAATCGGACTCGGGGAAACGTTAGTGAAGATGATCGGGCAGAACCTGTTCAAGAACGGCTGTTAAACGACGTTTCAGAAAGGTTTGTTTTTTGTTGTTCTCTCATTACTTTTTAGATACGCTGTTATTTAATTGTACTAATTATTATAGAATTACAAAAAAATAAGCTTCATAAACAAGAATTTCATATAATCGTTCTAACAAATTATACTACAGTCCTCAAAGGGATTTTTTTGAGTAAAGACTGCGGATCTATAGTGATCGTTTCTGACTGTATGCCACTGTTACTTTTGTATTTTTAGAACGATTGTAGACAAATATCTGTCGACAGAACTATTAACCCAAAACGAACACTAAACATCGCCTGCCAAATCAAACACAGAACCATGTTTAGCATGCCTGTAGATAAACAAGCATGTAGATAAACATAAAAGCTCTAATCAAAGAATAATTTACACTAATTCCAAGTTCGCTGTTGAGATTAAAAAAAAGTTTGTAACGTTAGGTGTTTGTCGGTTAACGTTAAGTATGAATGAGCATTTAACAAACCAGCAGAGCCAAACAGCGTTGTCATTTGTTTACTTCCTTGCTACAACGTACAATTAACAATACAAACTATTACAGGAAAACACATAGACGAAAAATAAATCATACTTACAGGTTGTGGCCCGTAAACAAAAGCTTCTGTTCTTAAAGTTGGAACTGCTCCATCTTTCAGGACAAGCCGTTGTGCGAATCCTGCATTGAACTCGCGAAGATTGTGAAAGCTTTCCTCCGTGTGCAGCACAGATAGCGAGATTTGGGTCATAATTATGAGGGACCGAGTTAAAAATAAATTTTAACCATTGATCCCTAACTACCTCGTCTCTAGGAAGGCTGAACAAAGTGGACCTGCAACCGGGATGAAAATAACAGCAGCGTTTTGACGGCATTGCGACAACTCATCTCCAAAACAGCAATATAAAATGGCCTCGCCCCGCTTATTAAGTATTCTCGGAGGAGGGGTTTATGTAAATAATGGGATTTGCTGACGTCAGCAAACCCGGAGGAATGTCGTGTAGTCCAAAACCGGTCGTTTGCTGGAGTCCTTAGAAATGGAATTTTTTTAAAAGCAAATATCTCCCTTTGCTTTGAACTTTGAGCGCTGTAACTTTGCAGATGTTGTTTATGCTCAAACAGCAACATTACACACTAGCTAAAGTTAGAAAAGTAAAATCGTGTTTTACCACCCCTTTAATACAAATAGTTAGTGTGTTTAAGTCACTCATCACTAGTACTAGTCTTTCTAGAGATGTGATCAAACCTCTAACCATAAGTATTAAGTATAAAAGTTGACAGTGTGCATCTTAGCAACTCCATTGTAATGTGCTTAAAAACATTCAAAAAACGTGGCAACCATAGAAACCAGCCAAAGTACCCTAGCAACAGCATAGCAACACTCAAGAAACAACCCAAAACACACCCTAGAAACTGCACTCCAATGGTTCAAGTCTCAGGTATGACCTTCAGGGTGTCGTGGAGGGATGAGGCTTCGAAGACCCAACATCTAGCTACTGGAGTGCCTCAGGGCTCAGTGCTGGGACCGCTTCTCTTCTCCATCTACAAGACATCACTAGGATCTCTCCTTCAGAAACATGTTTTTTTCTATCACTTCTATGCTGATGAAACACAACTCTACCTCTCAGTCCAACAAGATGATCTGACGGTAGCTGGTCGCATCTCAGCCTGTCTGACAGACATTTCTGGCTGACTTAAACTTGCGAACACAGAAATTCTTCTAATCTCAGCCAATGCAACACTTCATCACAACTTCTCCATTAAGCGGTAGGTTCATCAACCATAACTCCATCAAGGACAGCCAGGAACCTTGGAGTTGTGATTGATGATCAGTTGAACTTCACAGACCTCATTGCTAGAACTGCCCATTCATGCTGAATTGCCTTATTTAATATCAGGCCCTTCGTATCAGAGCTACACAACTCCTTGTCCAAGCACTTGTTCTATCCAGACTGGACTATTGTAATGCTCTCTTGGCAGGCCTTTCAGCATCACTGTCAAACCTATGGAACTGAGCCAGAATACAGCAGTGAGAGTGTCTTTAATGAGCCGAAGAGACGCACGTCACTCCTCTCCTCATAAACTTGCACTGGTTTCAACACCTCACAACTTGCATCAAATTTAAGGCACTGATGTTTGCCAACAGAAAAACCGCTGGCTCTGCACCTCTATACCTAAACTCATTACTCCAGACATATGTGCCATCCAGAAGCTTGCATTCTGCGGTACCTTGTGGTGTCATCCAAAAAAGGCACACAATCACTTTCCCAGATATTTCCCTGCTGGTAGAATGATCTGCCTAACTCAACCCGAGCTGCTGTGTCTTTAGCCACTTTCAAGAAATCTTTTTGGGCAACACTTGACCCATTTATACTAACACTTCCTATACAAGTATCTTTTTAAAAAACCTTGCTACATGTACTGTGTTTGACTAACTAAGACTAGTCACAGCACTTGCATATTGTTGCCCTATTGTTGGTTTGATTGCTTCTATTGTTCTCCTAATTTGTAAATCAGTTTGGATAAAAGTGTCTGCTAAATGATTAAATCTAAATGTGCATGGTATTGTGCTTAAAAACACTATTAGCAACAACAAAGCAACACCATAGAAACCACCCCAAAAACCCTAGCAACTGCATAGCAAAATGCTTAAAAAACATTCAGAACACATTATCAACCACTTGGAAACACAATAGAAACCACCCAAAACACCCTATACACTGTAAAGAAAAGTGCTTAAAACATTCAGAGCAGAACACCTTAGCAACCACTTTGAAATAACATAAAACCACGCAAACACTCTAGCAATCATATAGCAACATGCTATAAAACTTAAAATATCTTAGCAACAACATAGAAACCACCCAAAACACCCTATAACCTAAAATGCTTAAAACATTTAGAACAACCAAACGACCCAAACAGCCTAGCAACTGCATAGCAACATGTTTTAAAAAGTTAAAATATCCTAGCAACAACATAGCAACCCCCTAGAAACTACTTAAAACACCATATAAACTTCAAAGAAAATTGCTTAAAACATTCAGATCAGAATACCTTAGCAACCACTTGGTAACACAATAGAAACCACCCAAACACCCTATCAACTGCATAGCCACATGCTTTAAAACACTTGAAATACCTTAGCAACAACATAGCAACCCCTAGAAACCACTTAAAACACCCTATAAAATACAAAGCAACGTACTTAAAACATTCAAATTAAAACACCTTAGCGACGATTTGGAAACACCATAGAAACCACCCAAACACCCTAGCAACATGATTGACACTCTAGCAACCATAAAGTAGTGCCCTGGCGACCACTCACAACACCACAGCATGAATGTGCTTTTGCAACGTTTGCATGGACAAACGCAATTCACAATTTCTTCATAAAATGGGTATTTTCTATAAAATCACAACACCTTTGCTTTAAACAGGACACATTAAAGTTACACAAAATTCAGGTTCATGTTCTGACTGTTCTCTCTCCAGACCAACAGTAAATGTCAAGCCTCATTATGCTGAAGCTGTGGGCACTTCATAAACCTATCTAGAGAGAATCTGACTAGAATTTAAAGATCTTAAAGCTCAAGAGGGCATTATTGCCAAACCAAATATTAAAATCTCAGCCAGACAAAGCAGGAGTGCCTAGAAAGAAACATCATCTGCTTTAGCTGCTTATCTCATGTCTCAGTTTAATGCTGCATCACTAAAAGTCATGTGAAGTTTGACTTTATGATCTCAAGTATAGTGACCACAAACTTGAACAAACAACTAATAAAACTAAAAACAATTAATGTTTGATGTAAAAACTGCTATTTCTTGTTGAATTATACTGCTACTTGCTGAAAAAATGATACACATCAACATTGACACACACACACACACACACACACACACACACACACACACACACACACACACACACACACACACACACACACACACACACACACACACACACACACACACACACACACACACACACACACACACACACTATTGGCCTGTAGCAGATATTAGGTCAGTATTTTTCATGATGTTTGAGCTGATATGTTTGTACTCACTGCAATAAAGCTCTTGTAGTGTCTGCAGGTCTTAAATAACAGAGCCCTTAAATCAGCAGAGATTTGCTTTATAGAAATGAGAGAAACTCCCTCTCTCCTCTTTCTGTGGGGGTTTTCATCAGGTTCATCATAACACAGCCAATGCTGGCAGAGATCCAAAGATATTTGGTTGTGCATGAGGAAGCATATCCATCTGAATGCAAAGTAAATTGAACTCAAACTGACTGTAATTTCACATTCCTGGTGTCAAATCTCAGCGCTGCCCTATTTTTCTCTCCTCGAGAAAGATTCCATGCCATATCATACCCGACATAGAGATATTACTGCAATAACGACACCATTCCCTGGCATCAGAGTTTGCTTTCAAAAGGGTTTTGTGTAGCGTGTCATTTCTGTGAACTTATTCAATAAAACACATCCAGCAAGGCATTCTAGACTCCCTCACAAGCTCACAGATTAACAATGGATTTCTAGAGCAGCATATCTGTGGAAAATTAGATGGTCAAGATGGCACAGTCACAGAAAAACAAAACAAATGATATATATATACACACACACCGATGAGCCAAAACATTATGACCACCTGTCGAATATACTGCTGCTCCGTGTGCTGCCAAAACAGTGCCGACCCTATCACATATATAAGCTCCTTCAGTATTATCATCAGCTATCGTGTTTCTCAGTAGCTGATTACCCTCCTCCCTCCCCAGCTCCACCTCTCGCCCAGTCAGGATCTGGCATTCTGATTCCCCCTTGAATCAGACTAAATTCTCAAATTATGTTGTACATTAAGGGCGATTTCACACTAGCACTTTTGGTGCGCACCCGAAGTTCGACTGCTTAAAAAGGGTGGTCTGGGGTACGGTTCATGTGAACTCCAGAACGGTTCGCTGCTGATATGAACGCAATCGTACCAAATCGCAGAAGTGAACCGCTATTGATGACTAATAATATTAGAAACATTATTTATTTTAGAAAATAAAGCATTACATGATCTATTCTATAAACAAGAATGTAGAATCATATTTAAGCTAATTTATTAAAAGATGCATTATAATATCAGTAGATATTATTTTACATATTATCAAAGTGAAAACTAAACACAAGTAAACATCAAAACATTAGTCGTACCATTTTATGAAGTTGCTATCCTAACACTTAACTCTACAAAATATTTGATTCGTTTTCATAAACGTTAGCTCTTTCGTGCGTGCGTGTGTGTGTGTGTGTGTGTGTATATACACTTACCTTGACGAAAAGCGTGATTGACGCACTACAAGCAAATAGATGATTTCTGCTTGCCTCCGCAAAAATTGTCTTTGGCGGCCAGCCCGCTGTCTTTGGAACGATTTTGGTACTTTTGCGGCAGACAGACGCAAGTGTGTTTCTGTATCTTTTCTTTGAAAACAAAACCAAAGGTTAAAAAAAAAAGAGCAAGCGTACCGCGGTTCGGATACAAATAATATAATGTGAACACAGTCCATCGGGGGCAGGCGGGGGGAGGGGGGTTGCGGAGCAATCGAACTTGGGTTCGGAACAGGCAATCAAACCAAGTGTGAAAGCGCCCTAAAATACTGACACTAATAATATCTGCAATACATTCATGTTGGTTCTGTTGTGTTTACCCTAAGGGGGGTTATTGCTTATCTTATCCATGCTAGGCTTCATGGAGGCACAGGGAGTTCTTGTCCAGAACAGAACCATACCACCAATCCAAACTGTATGCTAATTGTCAATCGTATTTGACGATAGTTTTGGTTCCATGCCACTGTTGCCTTTTCGCCTTTCTTCGCCTTTGTCGCCATTGGCTTTCGGCTTGCTTAGTTGGGGACATTTCATTTTGTATTTAACAATACTATTACAACATTATTTTCCTGTTATCTCTGTAAAGCTGCTTTGAAACAATCTCTATTGTAAAAAGCGCTATATAAATAAAGGTGACTTGACTTGACTTGACTTGACTTGATAGTGGTCCTGACAGAACTTCTGTTGTCTCGGAGCAGACGGGATAGCCTTCATTGCTCTCGTACATCGCTGAGCCCAACACCCTGTCGCCAGTTTCTGTTTGTTCCTCCTCGGACACAGTTGGTAAATCCTCACCACTGCTGACCGGGAGCGACACACAAGCCTTGAGTTTCAGAGATACTCTGACCCAATCGTCTTGCCATAACAATCTGGCACTTTTCAGAGTCTCTCGGTCTTTATTCTAGTGGTCGATCGATATATCGCCAAGGCCTTTTATAAAGGAACCGCCAGCAGCGCCTCGCGTATGACTGCTGGCTACCCAAAACAGAAACAAAACACAACGTAAAATCAGGCCTGTTCCTCTCTCGATCTCCACAGTCGTCGCTCCTCCTTTAGGCTTCCGCTCCTCCGTGAGAGATGCGAGACCGGTGCGTCTCACAGGTGTCATTCATTAACACTCACGCCACCGGCCTCGCGCTGTTCTCTCACGTCCCTCGGCCTCGTCCTGCTCGCCACAGTCGGCATCGGCCTATAAGTTAAGTTTTTCTCACATTCTCCGTTAGTTTACGATCTCTGTCAGTAATATCTATTACTTTGTTAGAACTGGTAAACAAAGAAAGTAAATGTTATGCAAAAAAGTAAAGCGTTTGCATTTATATTATTTGTAGGCAAACAATCAGGCTAAAATACTTTCTCATTTACCGTCAACATTCAGCAAATGCGCATCTACATCGTTTAAACAAATCTCTGAATATCTAATAAACATTTAATTTCACAAAATGTTGCAGATTAATCGAATCCAGCTGTGATATATTGTGAAGTGTGCATTTGTAGCCTCATAAACGTGTTATGAGTGATGGTCGGTCCGTGTGAAGTGAGTGAATGTGAACAGAAGATCAGCTTCACAGGAGACGCCATCGAAAAACTTTAAATCCTTCATTTTAAAATATGCTGTGCTATATACAGTGGCCCACTGTGTCATATTCATATTGTTTTCACTGTGTGCTGTATGTAAAATTAGCGTTACCTTGTCAAAAGTCAAAGTCAAAAAAAGTATTTATTTGAAAAAATAGGATTACCAGTGCGCACGAAATTACTAGATTACTGAGTGCCCTGTTATAGTGTTTACTTCCTTTTTATTCACATATTCATATATTTTTAAACAATTACTTTATTTGTGAAAAATACTGTAATAGGACTGCAGATTCAAGAATTTGCCATCTAAAGTATAAGCTCCTTATATATGTCCTAAAGATTTTTTTTCAAATTAATTTCTAATGTATAAAATAATGATTAAGATAAATATAAAGTATATATATAGGCCTATATAAATATCAGCTTTATATCGGCCACCCTGCTTCGGCTATCAAAAAAATAAAACGCTCGACCACTACTTTATTACTGCCAATTTCTCCTGCATCTAACACACTGATCACGAAAACTGATTGTTTGCTGACCATCTAATCTACCCAGACCTTAATATGTGGACTTGTTAGGAGACAATCAACGATATCCTTAACTTTTAAATATTCATCCTTAAGACAAGATACTGTAAAAAACAAACTGCATTAAATATTGGGACTAACTGGGTTTGATTTCAATCCCTCAATGAGCAATGACTAACTAGATCTTTATTAACATCCTGTTCGTTTCCTTGTCACTGTGTAAATAATAGAGGTTTAATTAAATGAAGTGTCTGAGTTTTACCAAAACAGAAATCTGAATGTCTGATAAACCCTTCTAAAGAATCACTTTAATTAATTTCAGCACAAGCAGATTGATTTTCAGAAGGTGTTGCAGAACAGGAATGACCCGGAGCAAACTGCAGAAAATTAGCAAAGTCATGTCTATCTATAGTCCCATTCTAGAATAATGTAAAACTGATATATATATATAGCCTATAGTGTATGTATGTGTATGTGTGTATATATATATATATAGTATATATATCTATCTATAGTCCCATTCTAGAATAATGTAAAACTGATATATATATATATATATATATATATATATATATATATATATAAAGTATCAGTATATATATCAGTTTTGCATTATTCTAGAATGCGACTATAGATAGATATATATACTATATATATATATATATACACACATACACATACATACACTATAGGCTATATATATATATATATATAAAATGTCACCTAAAAATCAGTTAGATTCAATCACTCATTAATGTTAATGATATCATATCACGTCATCATCATCAGCCCTTTCAAAGCCCATATATGCAGCACTTTTAAATCCTTCAGCGTGATTAGAAAACTTATTTTCGGGGATCTGCTATAGAGGTGCTTCACAAATCGTTTACAATACATTTCAAAGGAAGCCGGCAGGGTTATTATAGCGTTATGAATCTGAGTTAACTTCAGGCGGTAGACGTCCGCGGGGACTGCTGAATTGTTTGGGTTGACATCTATCAAACTGCTCTGCTAAATTGTGCGATTTGTGTTCATGTGTCCTTTATTAAACCCTGTGCTGTTCAACTAATAGATGCTATTTGTTCTTGGACTGGAATTCAGATATGTGAGCGTAATGCTGAACGGTGAGCGGTTGAATTATCCATGTGCAGCCTGGATTAACTAGCCAGTCAACTACACAAGAAGATATACACAAGTATAAATAGATAGCAACATGACATGTGCTGATAATCTGGTTAGAAGGGAACGAACCAGTCATTGTCTGCGGTCAGCAAAGGTTTCTGATGGGTGAGAAGATGTGAGACATTTCTTTGCTGACTGTCAGTGATCCTTCATTTAATGGGGAACTGAAGCGAATGCCACACACACACACACACACACACACACACACAGAAAGAGCAAGACTAGAGATCACTACTAATGGACGTGCAGAATGAAAAGGTCATGTTAAAAGTGTGTAGACGTGGCTGTAGATTTACATAGACAGAACCGTATCTGTGATTAGCACAGCAGCATTTGCTTCACCGACAGGATGAATAGAGCCATTAATGGATTAGAGAATGTCTGCGCTTCATTTTTAGCGTGCATATGTATGTGAGAGCACACAAAACTGCTCTATATTCATGTGGACAATACAATATAACAGGTTTATGTGCATCCAAGGTAAAAATAAAAGATTAATTTTCTCATAGCCATTGCAGCATCAGCTTTTTTCTCTCAGTGTCTGAAACGGTTAGTTTGAAGATTCAGTCTCTCTAAGCCCCGCCTCTCTGAGAGCTGCTTTGCTGTGATTGGTCAGATGGCCCAGTCTGCTGTGATTGGTCAGAAACCAAACGCTCATGATCATATCTGAATCTCAGCTCTTGACACACAGTGATACGAACAGTGACGATGGCGTGGGTTTTACCGTATCAATCTCATCAGTGGATTTGCTTTGTCAGCAGAAAACAGCGTCTTCTCCACATGAACAACACGAACCAAACTCTTCCAGTCTCAGATAAACTACAGTGTTTGAGGGCGGGGCTAAGAGACGCTGTTCAGCCAATCAAGACCACAGGCTGGCATTATGCTAATTAGTTACACAGGTACACAGGTTCAGCTGGAAGTGAGACTGAATTACTGACGACTCGTTTCAGTTCAGAATCACTTCTTTCTTTTAGGAGACAAATAATACATTTATCTGCACTTTGATCTTTGAAACTTTGCAGACCTTTTACAGTCACAAACAGCTCACTGCATGACTCAACACTGCCTGAAAGGTTGATATCTGAAAAAGCATAAAAGGGGCACTTTGACATAAGGATTTTTTTTTTTTTTTGTTATTGAAACACAAAAATAAAAATCTCCAGTTCATTTCCATACAAAAACCATTTGTAGTGACCACGACTTTCAAGCGGCGTCTTCGCAGATGTTTTATGGATTCGAGTGTGCTGATTGTTTACATTCATAACAGTGTGTCTAGATTGAGCTGGGAAGAAAAGCATCACTCTTGAGACGTACTAAAAGCCGTCCGCCCGCACCATTCGTTCAATGCTAATATTTCAGGAGATGCACAGTTCATTCTCGCCCCTCTCCCCTGATTTACAGCATCTCCAAATGTCAATATAGCGTCTCTCTGCCACACACGACTTCATCTGTCTGTCTCTCCTAGCGCTTCTTCCTCGGTCTGAGTCGCGATCATTACAACTGTTGTTGGGTTTAAATGCTATGGGTCTCATTATTTTTAATAACTTATTCAAATCTGTTTCTAATTTAATAAGAGGCTGAATTTACTGTGTATGAGTGGAATCTGTCAGTGAGGACTCAAACTAACAAACTGCAGCTGAGGAACATTTTCATGTAATTACATAGACTTTTAAAGGCCGTTTCTGTAATCTCCCGTCAGTCAATCATGACTTAAAGGGATAGTTCAGCCAAATATGATCATTCTGATATCATTTACTCACCCTCATGTCATTCAATCCAGTATTAATTTCTTTCTTTTGTGAAACACAAAAAATTATCCATATAATGAAAGCTATTGGGTTCCAGTGTTGCTTGGATTTGCATGAATATCCTGGAGAAACGAAATTTAGACAACTTACAATTCACTATAAAATGTTAAGATGTGACTTTAAGCAAACATTTAATGAATATAGAGCTTATTTTGAGGTATAAATGTAATTATAGCTTAAAATTGTGTTACAATTCAATTATCTTTCAACTGTTCCTTCAGACACTTCAGTAAACCACCAAATCTCAAACAGAATTTATATAGCTTTGTGATATGTAAATATAATTTAAAATAAATAACTAAAAATAATGTGTGTGCATGCACTTATTACACACAATGGGTGTATTACCTACCGTATTATTACCCTTATACACATATATTTTGTGGTATGTAATACCAATATAATTTTAAATACATAGATAACAGAAACGTGAATGGTCTCTACGAACTCCTGTAGTAGATTTGTGTGATTCTCCACACACAAACTCAGCAACACACAGGTTTGTTTGGAGTAAATAATGACAGGACTTTCATTCATCCCGCATCGCTGGCCAAAAACTCTCTTCCTTCTGCTGTGAATTCCTGCAAGAGCCTTTCTTTTTTAAACAATTTCAACAATGCATGACTGAACATATGTTGGGAAGTCAAAATTAGTCTCCATCTCTGTCAGCATCATTATATAAGCAGAGCTGCATGCTAAAGCTGTGTTTATAGCTTGGTTAGCTCCCGTCTCCATCTTGGCTTCGGCTGCTCTGTAGTTTGACAGTCGGACTTAATTAGAGCTGTCACTCTCTTCAGCACTGAGCTAAAAACGGCCTGGACAAAACCAGCAAACACGGTCTCAAAGCTATGGGGGTAGAATTGTTCCATTATTCCAAATAAATAGATTATGATCCACAAATAAATGTAAAGAGATTCACAAAAATATATCAAATTCACAAATAAATAGATTAAGATTCACAAATAAATGTAAAGAGTTTCACAAAAAAATATAAAACTCACAAATAAATAAAATTAGCTTTGCGAATAAAAATATATATTTACAAATGTGTTTTATGCCACAAACACAACTTGGCCCGGCATTTATTCGTGAACCGTTTTTGTGCATTTGTAAATCCCCTCACGCATTTGTGAATCGGTTCCTGTGCATTTGTAAATCCCCTCCGGCATTTGTGAATCGGTTCCTGTGCATTTGTAAATCTCCTCACGCATTTGTGGATTTTGAAACACTTCTAGCGTCGACATGCAGACAAATCCACAAATAAGTGGACTCCACCCACCCTTTACCTAAGCCAATCAGATAACGGCCACAATGTGCTGACCAATCGTAGCACGTTCTCGCTACAACCAATCACGTTAGGCTTTACACTCGGGGCGAGAACTGGATCTGATTAATTTTGCAGATATCGACACCCCTGAAAGCATCAGTAATGGGAGCTTCATTCAAATTAGCTGTTTGTGTGGTTAAAACACCCCGTTTCCAAAAGATTGGAGTTTAAGGCTTCTTTATATTAATTATTCTTTATTATTAACTCAGGATTACACACAAATTATCATCACAGACAGATCCCGAGCATCATAACACCCTCTCTACTGGAGTCAAGCGGCACGTCAAAAGCAAATAGCCGATTATCTTCCCTGCCGTAGCAGTTTCAAATCATGTAAAACTAACATGTTTGCAATGTTAACACATTTTTCCCATGAAGTCTTTTTTCTTACCTGAAGATATATGACGTATAATCTTCTTTATTGACTATGGTGGCTACATGAAAATTCATAATTCGTGATAGTGTCTACACTGGACGCGGCGCAGGGCGATACGATGATTCACTGATAGTAAACGGATGCCCGTTCTTCTTCTGAAGTAGCGGCTACTACACACAACTACGGAGGACACATCATTTGCACATTTGCTCCTTTGTTCAATGTAGAAAGCCTCGCACGGGGTAGACACGATGTAATAAATTACGAAACGGATGATTTTGTCTTTTAAAGCACATTCGTTGTGACAAATAGCTAGCTATAGGACATAAATATTATGTAGAATACAAAATATCAGCCCAAATGACCATCATTGAAGATGTAACAGCGTGTAGGCTAATGGGGTTTTGAGTGGATAAATAATGCAATGCTGAAAAAATACATATTTGCATTTATATTGGATGCTGTAAATAACTTTTACAATACAATATTATTGAGTCTGATTCATATGAAATATTATTTGTGTGATCAAGCGTTTTAACGGATAAATTCAAATCGCTTGTCTGCTGGGCATTTCACTTTTAAATGCATGTTATAGCCTATATTTCATAATTAGATCCACGGACCTGCTATGTCAGGGTCTTGCTCTGGCAGCTTTGTCTGTGTTGTCTTTGTTTCATGTCTCTATGTTTGTGTTGTGCTTGAACATATGGTTGTGTTTGTGTTGGCCATGTGCTCCTCTGTTCCTGCCTCCTTGTTTCCCTGTACCACGCCCTCTTGTCTAGTTGAGTCCTCGTTTGTCTCAGTGTTGTCACCTGTTCCTCATGTTCTCTGCTCCCTTGTTTCAGTCCTCGTTTACGTGAGTGTGTTCACCTGTTCCTTGTCTAAGTGTTCTCACCTGTTACTCTTGTTAACTCCCTTTATGTGTGTGCTCTTTCCCTCATGTGTTGCCAGTTTGTTAGATGTTGTACTACATAGTTTGTTTCTTGTGACTAAAGTCTACAGTGTTTTATTTGTAGAAGTATTTTGTGCTTTAGTTCTGCCATCGTTCCTGTCTGTCTTGTCTTCTGTGTCTCTAGTTCCAGTCCTGCTAGCAGAGTGTCCCTGACTGCTTACACTCTTGGCTTTGGAGGAAGCCTGGTGCTGAGCCTGAGATCCCTGAGTGCCTTGCTGGAGTACTTACAAGTTCCTGTCTGGCTACTGCTAGTATTCTGAGGTCTCATTCTGCTCTGCCATTTCTACTCTCCAGCTTCCAGTCATCTTGCTAGTTACAAGTGCTGCTCGGCTAGTTACTACGGCTGTCATTGTGTCTCATCCCTGCCTATTGTCTGGACTGTTCACCTCGCCTCGTCTTCTGTCTGCTGTTTGTCAATAAACCTGTTAACACTTGTTCTGCATTTGAGTCCTCCTTCATAGACCCGTGACAGAACGAACTGGCCAATTCAGGACTCAGCAGAATGAGCATCAAGATCCTGCCACCTGCTAACATCCAGGAGAGAATGGCTCGTCATTGTGGTCTCACTGCTCTTCGCCAGGATGGTTTTGAGGTGGGGGGTTTTGCCCAATTCTTTTGGACCATGTCTGTGGGGCTAGATTATAATGACACTGCTCTCAAGGACCTTTTTTAACTCCTGCCTGGATGACCCCTTGCCTGCATAGGAGATGGATTCTCTCCGTATTCTGGATTTCTGGGGTTTCTCTAGGTACCTTGGTAATCGCAGTAAGTGGGAAATGCCGCCAAGTCCACCGGAATCTGCTTTCAACAACCACCCTGCCCTTCCTCGCCTGTCTCGTCACATTTATGATCCTCCTGTGGCTTCCACTAGGAGACCAAGATTCAGACGGAATAGGACAGTTCAGTCCGCCACAGCTACCCCAGAGTCAGTCAAACCTATCACCATCAACTCTCAGGCATCCAGGTCAGTCCAAGTCACTTTAAGAACTGAGTCAATATCTGTTATTCAAGACCCAGTGAAATCAACCGCTGTCTTCCCTCACACTATTACGTCAGTTCCAGCCATCTCTGAATCTGCCGCCTTAACCTCTGTTTTCCCTGTAACAACCCAGAGTTTCCCTGTTACTTCAGAGTCTGCCAGATCCGTTTCAGTCAGTGCTGATTCGATGAAGGTCACTGCTTTTCTGCCTGGGTTGGCCGAGTTGGCTGTTGAGACTACAGAAGCAGCCCAGCAAACAGTATCAGCTCTTCGAAAGAGGAATAGAAAGGCTCGCACTGAACAGTCTATGTTTCTCCTTTCCCAACCTCCAGTTGTTCCTGAGGGATCAAGTCCAGTGAATTCAATTTCTTCTAAACCATTGACTAGTAATATCATTCCCACAGAGACCATTTCTCCCAGTCCTGTCATGTTCACTGAGGCCATTCCCAAGCTGCCTGTTGTTATTGCTGCAGAGGCCTTCTCTGAATGTCTTGCAGATCTTTTCAAGTCCCTAGACATTTCTGCCAAGCCTGTCAAGACCTCAGAATGCGAGCCCGCTGCTGTGAAGGCGGTCCCCGAGCCCGCCGCTTCAGAGAGGGCGGTCCCCGAGCCCGCCGCTTCAGAGAGGGCGGTCCCCGAGCCCGCCGCTTCAGAGAGGGCGGTCCCCGAGCCCGCCGGTTCAGAGAGGGCGGTCCCCGAGCCCGCCGCTTCAGAGAGGGCGGTCCCAGAGCACGCCAGTGCTTCCCAGGAGGGCGCTAACGAGTCAGTCCCCGAGCACGCAAGTGCAGCCCAGGAGGGCGCTAACGAGTCAGTCCCCGAGCACGCAAGTGCAGCCCAGGAGGGCGCTAACGAGTCAGTCCCCGAGCACGCAAGTGCAGCCCAGGAGGGCGCTAACGAGTCAGTCCCCGAGCACGCAAGTGCAGCCCAGGAGGGCGCTAACGAGTCAGTCCCCGAGCACGCAAGTGCTGCCCAGGAGGGCGCTAACGAGTCAGTCCCCGAGCACGCAAGTGCAGCCCAGGAGGGCGCTAACGAGTCAGTCCCCGAGCACGCAAGTGCAGCCCAGGAGGGCGCTAACGAGTCAGTCCCCGAGCACGCAAGTGCAGCCCAGGAGGGCGCTAACGAGTCAGTCCCCGAGCACGCAAGTGCAGCCCAGGAGGGCGCTAACGAGTCAGTCCCCGAGCACGCAAGTGCAGCCCAGGAGGGCGCTAACGAGTCAGTCCCCGAGCACGCAAGTGCAGCCCAGGAGGGCGCTAACGAGTCAGTCCCCGAGCACGCAAGTGCAGCCCAGGAGGGCGCTAACGAGTCAGTCCCCGAGCACGCAAGTGCAGCCCAGGAGGGCGCTAACGAGTCAGTCCCCGAGCACGCAAGTGCAGCCCAGGAAGGGCGCTAACGAGTCAGTCCCCGAGCACGCAAGTGCAGCCCAGGAAGTGCGCTAACGAGTCAGTCCCCGAGCATGCAAGTGCAGCCCAGGAAGGCACTCCTGAGTCAGTCCCTGTACCTGATTCCAAGACCTTCACCAATCCTGCTAGTCATGTCTTTGCCCCCAAGTCTGTCAAGCTCAGCTGGAAGTCCAGACCAGTTAGGCCAGTTCCTGTGTCCAAGAGTACCTCCTATCAAGTTCCCATTCCTCCCATCTTACCCTCTGCGTTTCCTGGTTATGGTTCCCCTAAGCCGGCACCTCCTTTGTCAGCCTTGAACTTTTTACCCGGTTCTGTTCCCACCCGCCCCATCCCTCCCTCTGTGTTTCCTGGTCAGTTTGGGACTTCTATGTTTATGCCCCACCCGCCTCCCCAGTTGTTGCCTCCTTGGACTTCTATGCCTGTTTTGGACGCCTGGAGGCGTCCATTAGATGGGGGGTACTGTCAGGGTCTTGCTCTGGCAGCTTTGTCTGTGTTGTCTTTGTTTCATGTCTCTATGTTTGTGTTCTGCTTGAACATATGGTTGTGTTTGTGTTGGCCATGTGCTCCTCTGTTCCTGCCTCCTTGTTTCCCTGTACCAGGCCCTCTTGTCTAGTTGAGTCCTCGTTTGTCTCAGTGTTGTCACCTGTTCCTCATGTTCTCTGCTCCCTTGTTTCAGTCCTCGTTTACGTGAGTGTGTTCACCTGTTCCTTGTCTAAGTGTTCTCACCTGTTACTCTTGTTAACTCCCTTTATGTGTGTGCTCTTTCCCTCATGTGTTGCCAGTTCGTTAGATGTTGTACTACATAGTTTGTTTCTTGTGACTAAAGTCTACAGTGTTTTATTTGTAGAAGTATTTTGTGCTTTAGTTCTGCCATCGTTCATGTCTGTCTTGTCTTCTGTGTCTCTAGTTCCAGTCCTGCTAGCAGAGTGTCCCTGACTGCTTACACTCTTGGCTTTGGAGGAAGCCTGGTGCTGAGCCTGAGATCCCTGAGTGCCTTGCTGGAGTACTTACAAGTTCCTGTCTGGCTACTGCTAGTATTCTGAGGTCTCATTCTGCTCTGCCATTTCTACTCTCCAGCTTCCAGTCATCTTGCTAGTTACAAGTGCTGCTCGGCTAGTTACTACGGCTGTCATTGTGTCTCATCCCTGCCTATTGTCTGGACTGTTCACCTCGCCCACCACATCCTGTCTTCTGTCTGCTGTTTGTCAATAAACCTGTTAACACTCGTTCTGCATTTGAGTCCTCCTTCATAGACCCGTGACATGCTATTTAAAACTTGACTGAAGAAGTGGGGAAAGCTGTTGTGACAGTAATTTTCCCAATATTAGCCTACTTAAACTCGCGTATTTATCACAAGGTTGAATCCAGTTATTCATTAGTCAGCAACATATTGATGCTTTTCTTTTTTATCATGAATAACATGACGCTTCCATAACGCGTTGTTCCCATAACGTAAGCGCTGTTTCTCTGGCATTTTCAAAGGCTCATAACAATGTGTCTTGGCTTGATACAGTCTCATGGTCTAACTCTAATGAAATCCAAATTTTAAACATTTTACTCAGGCCCGGCGTCAAGGGGGGGCTTGGGGGGGCTTAGCCCCCCCATGATAATATCAAGCCCCCCTAGTGGTGATCTGAATGATGATTATGTGACTGAGCGTTCGTGCAGGGTTTTTCTAAACACTTATGAATAAGATAACTATAAACGAGAACCGTCTGAACTGTTCGGTGTTTCTTACTCCGGTGTCGCAGCCGTTGCACGCCGCAGACTAGTGTTAACTAGTTTAACACTAAATAATTCTCTTCACCCCCCCTGCAAGCCCCCCTAAGAATTGTAAAAGCCCCCCCAAGTCGTTTGTCCTGGCGCCGGGACTGATTTTACTGAAGCAATATTATGGGTCTTAGCCTACACTTCCTATTTGAGCCAATGCAGATGAACGAGCAAAGTTATTTCAGGGCAAGACCACTCTGATTGTAAAGCCTAACGTGATTGGTTGTAGCGAGAACGTGCTACGATTGGTCAGCTCAATGTGGCCGTTATCTGATTGGCTTAGGTAAAGGGTGGGTGGAGTCCACTTATTTGTGGATTTGTCTGCATGTCGACGCTAGAAGTGTTTCAAAATCCACAAATGCGTGAGGCGATTTACAAATGCACAGAAACTGATTCACAAATGCGTGAGGAGATTTACAAATGCACAGGAACTGATTCACAAATGCGTGAGGGGGTTTACAAATGCACAAAAAACAGTTCACAAATAATTGCCAGGCAGAGTTGTGTTTGTGGTATAAACAACATTTGTAAATATATTTTTTATTTGCAAATCTCATTCTATTTATTTGTGAGTTTTATAATTCTTTGTGAAACTCTTTACATTTATTTGTGGATCTTAATCTATTTATTTGTGAATTTGATATATTTTTGTGAATCTCTTTACATTTATTTGTGGATCATAATCTATTTATTTGGAATAATGGAACAATTCTACCCCCATACAAAGCCCAGGTGGAAATGATAGAAAAGAGCTCCAGACTCAAGCTACAGGAATAACATTCATTTGAAAGAGATTCCGATCTAGAATGGTGTTGATAGAAATCAAATAAATGTGATTTTGATCAGGATCATGTGCTGTGGGTCTGTCCTAACTGAGTTCACATCTTCAATTTGCGGTGGCTTTACAGCAATGCTCATATTATTCAGGATTTATTTCAGGCCCAGAAACTTTTGAAAGGCTTTTGCTACTGATAAGATTCATCTTTCACAGTCCAAAATGTTTTTCAGGCCTCTATTAACCAAAAAATGTAATCTTAACTTAAGACTTAAAAATAATAATCATTAACATAATTAGATTTTTGTGATAAACGTATGAGATGTGAATATGATTTAAAAAAAGTATATATTTACATTTACATTCATTCATTTAGCATACGCTTTTATCCAAAGCGACTTACAAATGAGAACAATAGAAGCAGTGAAACTAACAATAGGACAACAATATGCAAGTGCTATGACCCTTCCCAGTTTAATCTAATGCAGTACCTGTATATTATTATTTTTATTTAATTTTTATTTTTTTAAAGATAATAGATATATAGAATAGAACATAAAGTGTTAGTATTAATGGAACAAGTGTTGCCGAAAAAGATGCGTCTTCAGTCGTTTCTTGAAAATGGACTCGCTCTGGTTGAGTTGGGCAGGTCATTCCTCCAGCAGGGAACAGTCCAGGTAAAGGTCACAGAAAGAGATTTTGTGCCTCTTTGAGATGATGCACGACAAGATGGCGTTCAATTGCAGAGCGCAAGTTTCTGGATGGCACGCAAGTCTGAAGTAATGAGTTTAGGTAAAAGGGAGCAGAGCCAGTGGTTGTTCTGTAGGCAAAAGTCAGTGACTTGAAGTGATGTGAGCGGCAACTGGCAACCAGTGCAATTTTGTGAGGAGAGGAGTGACGTGCGTCTCTTCGGCTCGTTAAAGACCTCTCTAGCTGCTGTATTCTGGCTCAGTTCCATAGGTTTGACAGTGCAAGCTGGAAGACCAGCCAAGAGAGCATTACAATAGTCCAGTCTGGATAGAACAAGCGCTTGGACAAGGAGTTGTGTAGCTCTGATAAGAAGGGCCTGATCCTCCTAATGTTGTATAAGGCAAATCTGCATGAATGAGCAGTTCTAGCAATGCGGTCTGGGAAGTTCAACTGATCATCAATCACAACTCCAAGGTTCCTGGCTGTCCTTGATGGAGTTATGGATGATGAGCCTAGCTGAATGGAGAAGTTGTGGAGTAGTGTTGGGTTGGCCGGGACCACAAGTAGCTCTGTCTTCGCAAGGTTTAGTTGAAGGTGGTGGTCCTTCATCCAGCCAGAAATGTCTGTCAGACAGGCTGAGATACGAGCAGCTACCGTCAGACGATCTTGTTGGACTGAGAGGTAGAATTGTGTGTTATCAGAGTAGCAGTGATAGGAAAAGCCATGTTTCTGAATCACAGATCCTAGTGATGACATGTAGATGGAGAAGAGAAGCGGTCCCAGCACTGAGCCCTGAGGCACTCCAGTAGCTAGATGTTGGGTCTTAGATACCACACCTCTCCACGACACCCTGAACGACCTTCCTGAGAGGTAAGACTAGAACCATTGGAGTGTGGTCCCCGAGATGCCCTTCATCTTTAGGATTGACAGGAGGATCTGGTGGTTAACTGTGTCAAAGGCAGCAGACAGATCCAGCAGGATGAGAACTGAGGATTTGGAAGCTGCTCTTGCCAGTCTCAGAGCTTCAATTACTGAGAGCAGGGCAGTCTCAGTTGAGTGTCCGCTTTTGGAATATATATATATACACACACACACGCCTTTGTGATATGTAAAATGAATAGTAATAATGTGTGTGCATGTATTTATTACACACAATGGCTTTGTGATATGTAAATATAATAAAAAAAATGATTTAATTTAAATAAACATACATATTTACATTTTCTATAATACATTTATATATACGTATACATATACATATACAAAACAGTTTATATAGGCCTACATGCACTAGTTATATAAAAGTAGTGAGTGATAATGACAGTGCTCTGATACTGTTCCTAATACAAAAAGGCCTACTGTTGCTATGGTTACCTCTTCAGTCATCTATTTGTTACCAGGTGAAAATACACATTCTGACTAACTTTTGATGTTACTAAAACATTGTTTGAAAATGCTGTTTGCTGCATGTACTCCTGTGGTCCAATTACAATGTATTTTCTTCCAGAATAATTGATAATTTAGCGTTTCATGACCATGTTCACCTTCTCTGACTCTTACAGAACATCCTTCAAAGGCCTTTATATAAATGTATAATTTGCATTTGAAAGTTATTGTTGGATCGTTTGCCATTTAGGAATAATAGTATCTGAATGGATGGGCTTGGATGTTTTAAATCAGTGTGAACAAGGTTTTGCATAAGGTTTCTGGACTGAATGAGTTTTGAAAGTTGCAGTATTTTTTCATTCTCAGAGATGCACAAAATTCTCATTATACGAGCCATCATATTCAAAACTCCCCAATTACCCCAAAATTCAATGAGGCTCAAACTCTCTAAAGACGCATGTTTCTGGTATACAGTAGCCTACAGTAAAAAAATTCATTAGCTAATAAAAAAGTCAACTTAAAGTGTCACTTCACCGATTTTCAACCTGCTTTGTATTGTTAGTGTTGGACTCGGCAGTCTATATAAATGAACGTCTACGGTTACGTATGTAACCCTCGTTCCCTGAGTAGGGAATGGAGACGTTACGTCGGATGACGACGAATGGGGTTTCGCTTAGAAAGCCTATCAACTTCGAGTATTACAAAACGAGCCAATGGCAAAGAAATGCCATGGGTCTGCGGAATTTGCATGACGTAACTCCGCCCCACCTCGTGGGTATAAAAGGAGAAAGTCCGCAACAGCAGTTTATGTTTCTTCGCTGAGGAGCCAAGACTGAGCTCAGGCGATCCCCGCGGTACAGCGGAAAGTGGCAGGCAGACGTAACGTCTCCATTCCCTACTCAGGGAACGAGGGTTACATACGTAACCGTAGACGTTCCCTTTCGTTGTCACTCCGAGTTACGTCGGATGACGACGAATGGCGTTACCAGTCTAATCACGCCACGTTCTCAGCTGTCTTCCAGTGCCCTGCGTAAAGAGAGATCCCTGTCATAGACGGACGAAGGACTCCATTTAACACAGGAATACCAAGGTACACTGGGAAGCATATCCCAAGCTAGGGGAAGTATGCAATTAATTAGAGAATACACATATGACCTGAAGGAAGCATATGGAGAACACTGGGGTGTCCAGCCGCAGGTGGAATATTTCAACCCCAGGGGTGGCAAGGTGGCTTGCCAAGGGAAAGACACATGCTCAGAGAGGCTTACAGTGGAAATACACATGTGGGGGTCGCTCAAGGGAGGGACCATGCACACGGGAGGCACCTAGCCGACGCACAGGCAAGAGACACTGGCGCCGACGTCAGGAGTGCTGGAGGAGCTCAGGGCTTTCGGGGAAGCTCACCTGAGGAGAATATCGCACGTATCCAGTCCGTGGAGTGGAATGGCGAGCAAGCGAAGACACCTGAGCGGGTCCGGTACTAGCTAGTTGAAGCGAGTACATGAGAGGACACAGGCTCCACTCGGAGATTATAGAATCTGGCGAATGTGTTGGGTGTCGCCCAGCCTGCAGCTCTGCAGATGTCTGTTAGCGAGGCGCCATGCGCTAGAGCCCAAGAGGATGCCACACTCCGGGTGGAGTGGGCCGTCACACCAAGGGGGCACGGTCGACCTTGCTGCTGGTATGCCAAAGCAATGGCGTCCACTATCCAGTGAGACAACCTTTGCTTGGAGAGAGCCTTTCCCTTCAGCTTCCCACCATAACAGACAAGAGCTGGTCTGAGGTCCTGAAACACTGCGTCCTGTCTACATAGGCGCGAAGAGCGCGTACTGGACAGAGCAGTGCCAAGGCTGGGTCTGCCTCCTCCGGGGGCAGCGCTTGCAGGTTCACCACCTGATCTCGAAGGGGAGTGGTAGGAACCTTGGGCACATATCCGGGCCGGGGTCTCAGGATCACGTGAGAGAAGGCCGGCCCGAATTCAAGGCACGCTTCGTCGACGGAGAATGCGTGCAGGTCCCCTACCCTCTTGATGGAGGCCAGTGCAACCAGGAGCGCTATCTTCATTGACAGGAACTTAAGCTCGACTGATTGCAGGGGCTCAAAGGGAGCACTCTTCAGGGCAGTTAGAACCACTGAGAGGTCCCAAGAGGGAACCAGAGGGGGGCGAGGAGGATTTAGTCTCCTTGCTCCTCTCAGGAACCTGCTGACCAGGTTGTGCTTCCCTACCGACTTACCTTCGACCAGGTCATGATGTGCGGCAATGGCGGCAACATAGACCTTAAGGGTGGAGGGAGACAGCCTTCGCTCCAACCCTTGCTGAGGGAAGGAAAGCACAACGCTGATCGAGCATGTCCGGGGGTCTTCTCGGTGAGAAGAGCACCAGTCGACGAAGAGGTTCCACTTCAACGCATAAGCGTGTCTCGTGGACGACGCTCTAGCGGAAGTGATGGTAGCCGCCACCGCTGGTGGAAGGATACTCAAACCTACCTCGAGCCGTCCAGGAGCCACACGTGGAGGCTCCAGAGATCGGGGCGAGGGTGCCACAGGGTCTCGTCCCTGAGAAAGAAGGTCCTTCCTCAGAGGAATGGGCCAGGGAGGTGCTGTCACGAGGAGTACAAGTTCGGGGAACCAGGTCCGGTTGGGCCAATACGGCGCGACCAGAATGACCTGCTCCTCGTCCTCCCTGACCTTGCGCAAGGTCTGCGCAAGAAGGCTCACTGGGGGAAACGCATATTTGCGGCCCGGCGGCCAGCTGTGCGCCAGTGCATCCGTGCCGAGCGTGCCCTCGGTCAGGGAAAAATACAGGGCGCAGTGGGTCGAGTCGTGAGAGGCAAACAGATCTATCTGTGCGTCCCCGAACTGGTCCCAAATCAGCTGAACCGACTGGGGATGGAGTCGCCATTCTCCAGGGAGGGGCTGAAGCCAAAGCTGAAGCGGTCTCATATGAAGCAATCCGAGCGGCGTGACCGCGGCTGCAGATGCCATATGCCCCAGGAGCCTCTGAAAGTGTTTCAGTGGAACCGCACTCTTGCCCATGAGTTGTCTCAGGCAAGTCAGCAGTGACTGCGCGCGCTCGCTCGTAAGCTGCGCGGACATGGCGACCGAGTCGATGTCCATACCGAGAGAAGAGATCCTCTGCACGGGGCAAAGTTGCTCTTCTCCCAGTTGACCCGAAGGCCCAGACGAGCTAGGTGCCGGAGCACTAGGTCCCTGTGTTCGCAAACCTAATCTCGAGAGTGAGCTAGGATCAGCCAGTCGTCGATATAACTCAGGATGCGAACCCCGTGTTCCCGAAGGGGAACAAGGGCAGCCTCGACGACCTTCGTGAAGATACGAGGAGACAGGGCTAGCCCGAAGGGGAGAAACGCGTACTGGTATGCCTGCCCCTCGAAAGCAAACCGTAGGAACGGTCTGTGTCGAGGAAGAATGGAGACATGAAAGTAGGCGTCCTTCAGGTCGATCGCTGCAAACCAATCCTGGGGCCGAATGCATTCGAAAACGCGTTTGGCGGTGAGCATCTTGAACGGCAGCCTCTGAAGGGAGCGGTTCAGCACGCGCAAGTCCAGGATTGGCCGTAACCCTCCGGTTTTCTTGGGGACAATAAGTAGGGGCTGTAGAAGCCGGACCTCATCTCGGCTGGAGGGACAGTCTCGATTGCACCCTTCGCCAGCAGGGTGGCAATCTCTGCTCTCATGATGGGGGCATTGCCACCGACCAAAGTGGAGCGGACTCCCCTGAAGCGGGGAGGAGACCGTGCGAACTGAATTGCATAGCCGAGCCTGACGGTCCGCGCGATCCAGCGGGACAGACGGGGAAGCTCTAACCAGAATCCCAAGAACTGAACCAGCGGGATCATGCGAACGACAGGCGTCCCCCCCGGAGGGGCAGCGAAGCGGAGTAACTGGCCCAGACGTGGACGGCATAGCGGTCCGGGGGCACAGTTAGCAACCGCGCCCTGGCAGAGGGGGCCAGGGGAGGACCAGACTGGTCTGGTTGGAGAGGGCTGTGGCGTCCGCCCGCGGCCCCCAGAGCCGGCCCGGGTGAACGGGTGGGAGCCGCGGGAGGGCGCCTTCGGCGGTGGGCAGACCGAGGGATCTGAGCGGACGGCGGGGCCGTCGGGACAGAACCAGCATCAGTCTGCTCATGGGCGGCTGAGAGCTGTTGGGCAAGCCCTCAACCGCACCGCCGAAGAGGCCGACCTGGGATATGGGAATGTCGGACAGACGGGTCCGCGCGACATCCAGCACATCAGACAAGTTCAGCCACAGAATGGTGAGCATCACCTGACCCAGGGAGCGTACGGCCACTTTCGTCACTCGGAGAGCAAGGTTAGTGGCGGCCCGCAGCTCAGTGAAGAGCCCTGGGTCAGTCCCGCCCTCGTGCAGGTCCATGAGCATCTGGGTCAGGTAGACCAGCAGAATGACCATGGCATGCAGTGAGGCGGCTGCCAGTCCCGTGGCGCTATAGGATCTCGCCACAAGCGTAGACGAAATACTACAGGCCAAGGACGGGTGCTTAGGATTGCGCCGAGAAGAAGCACTCTGAGGACACATAGCATCGCAACAGAGCGTTCAGCCGGGGGAACCCCAGTGTACCCATGGGCAGCGGCCCCATCGAGGGGAGGAAAGGCAGATGAGATCAGCGAGCGGTCCCTGATCTCATCATGCACGTCCGGGAAGAATGGTATTGGGGTTTGCCGTGGACAAAGGTCGGCGGCCTTACCCAAAAACCAATCGTCTCGGGAAAGCATGGCCGTCATCTCCGGATCAGACTCGACGAGTCGTCACTTCCAGGAAAATCAAACCCACCTAGTGAAGCTGCTACAAACATAATATCATCCTCTGTAGCTTCAAATGAAACACACGGGCCACCAGAGGGTAGACCCGTGGGAATCACCTGTTCACTAGCGGGCACCGTCATTAAAGAGGGGGGCTGGGGTCGCGGACACATAGTCGGCGCCTTGTTCCAGACCGTAACCTTCAGGTCAACCTGGCCACCAGCCGAAGATCGGGGGGTGGATGAGGGGACTCTCACTCATGTGAGTTCACAGAGTCTCGACCTTAATGACGCGATGATCATGTTTCCACGGAGAAAACATGAGTCATCCACGAGCGCTGCTCTAGCATGATCAAGCCCAAACATACTAGACAACGCTCGTGCCCATCAGAGTCCAATACCAAGCTGCCGCACCATTCTTTTTTTTTTTTTTTATAAAGAATATTTTTTATAAAAAATAAAGACAAAGGTGCACCGTAGTAAATCAGAATAGTGCACAGTCTTTCCCTCCAAACACGGTCTCTGTTTTTCCACTATCTTCCACGACAGCTTCTTCGGCCTGGAGGATTCTGGCTTTGCTCAGTTTCAGCTCAACCGATGCCAAAAAGCATCCGTTTCCTTTTAGCCGTGTCATTATTGCATGTAAAGGTAAATAATGAAGGTTTTTCCTCTGAGGAAGTGCTGCACTGCGTTCAGTTTGTTTACGTGCCGCAACACTGCCGAATGAAACTCGCTTAATTATTAATGTTCCTGAAAAATGAAAGTTCTGGCGACATCGCCCTCATTTCCCCAGCGTCTTGTTAGTTTGGATAATGTTATTAGGTCTGCATTGCATTAAAACAATCTTATGCACATACTTCAGTTTCTAATGCTTGAAGAAGCACTGAGCCAAGGCCCAAAGATTAAATATTAGAACTAGGTTCAATAGTTTGTCCATGACAACTTTTCCATGACAGAATTATGCGAATAACATCTACAGTTTTGATGAATTAATGTTAACATTTAATGGATAGATGCTTCAAGTGGGTGTAACTCGCCTGCATATGTAACTTCATATCTTAATTAAGATGTTCACTTGCTGTTTTTTTTTTAATGAGGTGGTTTGTTTACCTCACACTAATGGTGTATCTGTTTATCACTCCGGAGCTGTAAATGGCTTTTGAATAATTCTGTAAATGCAGAACTTCATGATGATGGCAGACGAGGTCATGAAAGGTTTTTTCAATAGTGTTTAATTAAGCAAGTCTTAAAGAGATCGCTCACCCCAAAAATTTCAATTTTGTCATAATTTGTTGTTACTGACAAACCTGTATGATTTGAACTCCTTTTATTTCAGGCAGCATTTCAGAGATGCTGTTTTACATACAATAAAAGTAGACAGTGTTTTTTATTGCCAACATCCCAAAAGTTTAATAAACTCATCTCAGCAAGTGTGAATATGCTGGAATGCACATGAAAATTGAGAGTCACTGTTTTGTGCATCTTCAAAGGATCTGGAATATATAGCCTACAAAATCAGACATGGGGCCACTTTTGTGTTTATTTCTGGTGTTATTTATTTTTTGTCCTCGTTGAAGCTTGTAAAACTCAAATAATATTAATGCCAAAATATAATGTCCATGCATTTGGATTACACAGTTTTAAAAAGCTAATACACTTAAAGTGGTAATGACATGAGAAATCAAACAACAGGGCAAAGGAAGAGTAAAAGAGCGTTTGTCCAGTTTAAACAGCTAGTTTGAGTCTGTACAGACTTCAGAAGATCCCAGCGTCTGAAACAAGTAGTTGGTTTATTTTAATGGCGTCCCAGATCGCGTCTGAGGGTTATATGTTTGTTCGGAGCAGATTGTTTTGTAATCGAGGCACAGTGTACTGGAGAGTTCACAAAGAAACTTTAGTTGACAGATGAAGCAGTGACTGTATTGGATCAGCAGCATCACAAAACATAAGAAAATTATTTCATAATGCATAGATTTCATAAAGGCTTTATTTGGATAATATTTTCAATAGCGAGTGGGTGTTGATACTGTTCCCTATGCAATGACATTAGCCAATCATAACAGAGTGTGTTTACTGACAAGCCTTAAAGGAGCCGCGCCTTAAAAACTGATCATTTCAGACAGAGACTCAATGAGGGTTGAAAATAATATTTTTTTCTTGTGTCAAGTCACATTTATTTTTAGCGCTTTTCACAATACAGAATGTTTCAAAGCAGCTTTACACAGATAACAGTAAAATAATGCAAAAAAGTTTGTTTCCAGAAGAAAATGCGTCACAGTCCAGCTTAAGTAAGTTCAGTGATGTTTCATTTTTGTTTTAAAAAAGTTATTACTTATATATATATATATATATATATAGCCGCTCTGGAGTAAACCGTAATGTCATCGTCCAGCTCAGTTCAGTTCTTGTATAATAGTGTCAATGCAGGCAGATCAATATTATTGTTGAATATTAAATTTAATGTCCCCAACTAAGCAAGCCAAGCCAATGGCAACAAAGGTGGAAAAAGGCGACAGTGTCGAGGAACCAAAACTCCATCAGTGACAGAATGGAGAAAAAAACCTTGGGAGAACCCAGGCTCAGTCGGGTTTATTAGTGTTAATTAATGTTTCTAATTAACATTATAAGTGATAATATTACTACTAATAAACTGAGTTTGTTTTAAATGCATAAAAAACAGGTTTATATATATATTTTTTTATATAAATCAATCCAAAGTGTTTCAAAATCATACATTTTAACTAACTGAATATTGCTTGTTCCACAGCTAGCCATATTTTAATCATTCATACTTTTCAACTGAATAAATGTAATTGCTTTCACAATTAACAGAACTGTGCTGGTTCTGAGCAATTTGAATAAATCTTTTTTGGAATTTTTTTTTTTAAACACATTCAAATTGATGCAAACAGTCAATTATAAACTGAGCCATGATTTTCTGAGTGCAGAAATCCTACCTGTTTAATTTATGTATGATCAAGTTTAATCGTTTTTTAACTGTGTGTTCCAAATGCATGGAAATTTTATGCAGTTTAAATACAGAAATCTTCTTTTTTATTTTTGAGTCACAGGTTTTTAACAACATGAGTTTGAGTAAATGACTGTCACAGAAATAAAACAGGTTTAGGTGAAATAGTCCTTTAAATGAAGAGCAGCAAATCAAATATACTCGCGATTGGAAAACTGTCAACACCACCATGTTCAGCCAAAACCCATTAAATGTGAAAATAAAGGGAGAAATTTGGCATCACAAAGCACATGGAAACTGCTCAGCAGACCCCTGACTGTATAAAATATTAAATACATGGCACATTCTGAATTATGAAATACAATTTGACCAGAATACTAATTCTATAATGTTCAAAATATCATTTAGACCCTCCCAAAAAAACTTGATTTTTCAAGCCTGAGGCTCCAAAATAACAGTGTTTTCCCCCATGACAACACAAGCAGCGTGAATCTGGCGACGGAGATATGCGAGCTTTCGTTTCTCACACACGTGTCCTTTCAGATGTGCAGGACAAACCCTCCAGCTGGCTGTCACAGCGCTGACGCTTCCCAGCATGCAGAGAGACATTTATATAAGATAAACATTGATTCGTTCAATCGCAATCTAGTCGAGATGAGTAGTCGTGCAAGCCTAGATAACCCATGTTACATAAATCACTAAACAGCAATATAACAACATCTCTACTGCATCGATCAAACACAACCCATTGGGAAAATGTGCATGGAGCGTCATTTTTGACAATTGCAAAATGATATCATGTTGCTTCTGGCATGTTTTGCGACACTTTTAAAGTGAAATGTCCACTGAGTCGCACTAAAGGTGAATTAACGTGAACAGATTAACGTGAATCTGACAACGTTTAATTATCTTGGTTGTTGCGCGTTCCGTTCAGAAATGAAATGATGGGTGCTTAAAAAAATGTTTTATTGCGTTTGAAAAGAACGTAGCACCTACACAAAGGCTCAATCCCATTTCACCCCTTGCCCCTACCCCTTGTTTTCGAGTGTACCCATTGGCCCTTAAAACAGAGTTACAAGGGCCGAGGAGTTGAAATATTCCCCTACAAATGGAACAACTCTTCATGAACCCGATACGTCATCAGTCGTCGATGATCGCTCAGAAGCGACGAGTTTTTACAGGATTTCTCCATGACAACGACTGACAATGAGCGCCGCTGCTCTTACCTCTGAGGAAACAAGATGATTATAATGTTCCTTCCTCGTAATGTCTTTTGAGTTTCGGAAAGGTAATTTATTATACAATTTCTTAATTTAAATGACTATATTATTATTATAAGAGTAAATAAAGTGCATGGTGGTGTCATCTGGGGCTAAATTTAAATGTTTAACCGTTAGCGAAGCCATCTCGCCGGCAATGCATTCTGGGAACTTTCTCGTAGCCCTCCGTTCGGAGTGTGCCTCTGAAAAATCTCCGTTTCGATTGCTATGTAGCTCTACCCCTTCGCCCTACCCCTCTATCACAACAAGAATCGGGACACCCTACCCCTAGACGTGAACGCGCAAAACGGAGGGGTAGGGCCAAGGGGTGATTTGGGATTGGCCTAAACCTAACCGATAGTGTTAACAAGAGCAAAAAATGCATTTGATGAAAATGCATTTGCTGAAGAAAGCATTAGGGCTTTCAACTTTAGTCGTTTAGTCGACTAATCGGTTGATGCCGTCTTGGTCGACTGACATCCTCATTGGTCAACCAGTTGCATTTTTTTTTTTTTTTTTTACCAATAGAAAGAAATTTTCATTGATTTACTCCTTGATATTTAATCCTTTATAAGCAGTTATATATCACTGTATTCTAAATATAATTAGCCTATGTTTTATCCCCAACTTTAAATGCTTTAATTTAGGCTATTTTGTAACAGCGCCACAGTTTAGCGCACCACGTAGAACACTCGGAACCGCACCAGTGGCTGGCTCCACTGCTGCTTCGCGCTCAGTAAGGAATATAGGTAGTTCCCTTTCGAGGGAACTCGAACTGCGTCGGTGACGACACTAGGGGAACGCCCTTCAGCGTAGCGCGTCTGAATTTATGAATGAAACCGAATCCAATCCTATTGGCGTTGCGTGATGACGTAGCGTGTGACGGCATAAGCGGATGTATACAAAAGCACGCCGGCACACAGAAATGTCAGCTTTTTGCTATTCAGCAAGCGCTCTGTGTATGTGTGAACAAGTCTGTCCTATTTGGTGTTGTATGTCCTGTTAAAGTATCTTGCAATAAGATTCTGTGGCTGGGATCTCGCGTTTGCCGAGGCAGCGCGTAGGTTTAAGGTTTGCCTTGCAGTTGCAATACAGAATCTAGTAGCTCGGATCTCGCGTTGGCCGAGGCAGCGCTTAGATTACGAGTGTATTTTGCAATAAGATTCTGTGGCTGGAATCTCGCGTTTGCCGAGGCAGCGCGTAGGTTTAAGGTTTGCCTTGCAGTTGCAATACAGAATCTAGTAGCTCGGATCTCACGTTTGCCGAGGCAGCGCTTAGATTACGAGTGTATTTTGCAATAAGATTCTGTGGCTGGAATCTCGCGTTTGCCGAGGCAGCGCGTAGATTTAAGGTTGCCTTGCAGTTGCCATACAGAATCTAGTAGCTCGGATCTCGCGTTTGCCGAGGCAGCGCTTAGATTACGAGTGTATTTTGCAATAAGATTCTGTGGCTGGAATCTCGCGTTTGCCGAGGCAGCGCGTAGATTTAAGGTTGCCTTGCAGTTGCAATACAGAATCTAGTAGCTCGGATCTCGTGTTTGCCGAGGCAGCATGTAGGTTACGAGTCTACTTTGCAGTTTGCTGTGTGAGTACGAGGCATGAACAGTCAGCTCCTGAGGGTGCTGGCTGTGTTCATTGAGAAATAACTCGCCGCACACGTGCGTTTCGGGTATCTCAGCCTCGCGCCTGTTGACTTTCTTCTCGAGAGATGAAAGCCAAATATCTTGTGTACTACTCGAATCTCGCGTTTGTTAAGGCAACGCGTTACGGGTCTGCAATAAAAGGGACACACGCGATCTGATAAATAATACTGTTTAGGTGCGAGGCATTCACAGTCAGCTCCTGAGGGTGCTGGCTGTGTTCATTGAGAAATATCTTGACGCGTACAGCCGTGCGCTGTCAGGTGTTTCAGTCTCGCGCCTGTTGACTTTCTTCTCCAAGGATGAAAGCCAAATTATAATGGCTCGAATCTCACGTTTGCCGAGGCAGCGTGTAGGTTACGGGATCGTATAATTAAATATAAAACAGTATTCCAGTGTTATGGCTGCATTTAATTCCGAGGAGTTAAAGTAATTAAAAATTGTATCTGACTTAGAACTTGGTTAGATATTTTAATTCAGCCTACCATCTGAAGGAGAGTATCGCTTCTAGAGGTCCCCCTCAAAAAAAAAAAAAAAAAAAAAAGCTGAGCTTGGGACTCTAGGCGGCGCTCTCGCCCAAAGCCTTTCAGGCCAGGAAGGCGAAAGGGAAGATGTCCTAACTCCTGTGAGACCTCCAAGGGCCGCCCCCCCGGAGAGAGAGCGATCGAGGTCCCCTCTCTCCTCGGGCCCTCAGGATGCTGGCGTCGGTATCCCGCCGTCTCTGACGCTTCGGGTCACGCCAGCTTCCAGCGAGCACACGCTGCTTTTTCTGCCCCGAAGGCCTGCAGTCAAACAGCGTTTGGGTTCGCACACGGTGGGTCGTTGTCGGTTTTCCCCTGCCGGTCATCCGCTTCAGGGTGCCGTCAAGGACTCGCACAAAACACTGGACACCAGTCCCGAGGGGCTGGTTCCTTTGGTGAATTTCGTAGAGGCATGGCAAAACCTCACGAATATTTCTCCATGGGTCCTGCGCACTGTAGAAATTGGGTACAGACTACAGTTCCGCGTCCGCCCACCAAAATTCAACGGGGTGGTTCGGACGGCAGTGCACCCAGAGCAGGGTCTGGTGTTGGAACAGGAAGTCAACTCGCTGCTGGGAAAAGGGGCCATAGAGCAGGGAGTCCGGGTTCTACAGCCGGTACTTCATAGTTCCAAAAAAGGATGGAGGGTTGCGTCCAATTTTAGATCTGAGGCATCTGAATCGGTCTCTGAGGAGGTTCAGGTTCAAGATGCTCACTATTCCCACCATCGTGAGTCAGATCCAATCCGAGGATTGGTTTGTCACGATAGATCTAAAAGACGCCTATTTTCACATCTCCATCCTTCCATCGCACAGGAAGTTCCTGAGGTTTGCTTTCGGGGGCGAAGCTTACCAATATCGGGTTCTTCCATTCGGCCTAGCACTCTCCCCTCGCACGTTCACCAAGTGTATGGATCAGCTCTGGCCCCACTGAGGCTCCAGGGCATCCGCGTGCTGAATTATATCGACGACTGGCTCATACTGGCCCAGTCTCGAGAGTTGGCAGTTCGGCATCGAGATGTCGTCCTTGGCCACATTCAGCGCTTGGGGTTGAGGCTCAACACAAAGAAGAGCGTGTTGACACCCGCCCAATGAACTACGTTCCTGGGGGTGGTATGGGACTCAATGACGATGCAGGCACACATGTCTCCCGCACGCATCGAGTCCATTCTAACCACACTAACCAGGGTGAAGCTAGGCCATACCATCACAGTAAAACACTTCCAGAGGGTGTTAGGTCTCATGGCAGCAGCGTCCAGCGTCATACCTTCTGGCCTGCTACACATGAGAGCCCTGCAGTGGTGGTTGAAAGCCAAGGGGTTTTCCCCAAGGGGAAATCCGTTCCGCTTGATAAGGGTTACGCGCAGGTGCCTTCGTTCCCTTTCAATGTGGAAGAAACCTTGGTTCCTGTCCCAAGGTCCCAAGTTGGGAGCATTATGTCGCCGAGTATCCGTTTCGACAGATGCCTCCCTCACGGGCTGGGGCGCGGTCATGGACGGCCGCTTTATGAGAGGTCTCTGGCAGGACCATCATTCCTCTTGGCACATAAATTGCCTAGAAATGTTGGCGGTGTTCCAGGCTCTGAGGAGCTTTCTGCCAGACCTCCATGGTCGCCATGTCCTAGTAAGATCCGACAACATGTCGGTGGTATCTTACCTAAACCGTCAGGGGGGTCTGAGGTCGCGCCCTCTGTGCAGACTGGCACATCAGATCCTCCTGTGGTCCCAGCGGAGACTGTCGTCTCTCAGGGCGATGTATGTCCCGGGGGACCAGAACCAGGGAGCAGACATGCTGTCGAGGCAGGGGCTGAGGCCCGGGGAATGGAGACTCCACCCCGAGGTGGTGGAGTTAATATGCGAGAGGTTTGGCCCAGTGGAAGTGGACCTATTTGCGTCTCGAGAGACGACACACTGTCCACTGTGGTTTTCCCTTTCTCATCCAGCCCCGCTGGGGTTGGATGCTATCGTGCAGACGTGGCCGAGGCTGCGTTTGTACGCCTTTCCCCCAATCGCTCTGCTCCCAGCAGTTCTGGAAAGGGTCCGTCGGGACGGGGTCAGCCTACTATTAGTAGCCCCGTGTTGGCCGGCCCGAGTATGGTTTTCGGACATCATCCTGCTTCTGGCAGGCCCGCCATGGCAGATCCCTCTGAGGAGGGACCTGTTGTCTCAGGCAGAGGGCTCAGTTCTCCACCCTCGGCCCGAGCTGTGGAAACTGTGGGTCTGGCCCCTGAGGGGGCACAGTACCTAGAAGCCGGCCTGTCAGCAGAAGTGGTTGAAACTATACTCACTTCCAGAGCTCCCTCCACGAGGAAGTTATACGGCCTTAAGTGGAATGTTTTTTCCATTTGGTGCAGAGAGCGTGTTTTGGACCCAGTTCACTGCCCAGTGGCTTCAGTGCTGGAGTTTCTCCAAGACCGCTTTTCTGCCGGGCTTACCCCGCCCACACTCAAGGTTTATGTGGCTGCCATTGCGGCTTTCCACGCTCCTCTGAGTGATGGTCCCCTGGGGAGGCATCACCTGGTCGTACATTTCCTCCGTGGAGCCTGGAGGATGAGACCTGCGACTCGCACCAGGGTTCCCTCTTGGGACCTGGCGGTGGTTCTCGAAGGGCTGGCCGAGGCCCCCTTCGAACCATTGGAGTCGGCTGAGGCCAAGAACCTTTCGTTTAAGGTGGTCTTTTTGTTGGCCATTACTTCTCTGAGGAGGGTAGGAGATCTCCAGGCGCTCTCTATTTCCAATGGGTGCTTGGAGTTTGCTCCAGGCAACATTAAGGCCATCTTACATCCCAGGCCCGGCTATTTGCCCAAGGTGTCATCTAATGTGGCACCGCCTATGGTTCTGCAGGCATTTCATCCTCCACCTCATGTGACGGCGGATGAGGAGAGACTTCATCTGCTCTGCCCTGTCAGAGCACTTCGGTATTACATCCAGAAGTCCTCCTTATGGCGGAAGTTGGACCAGTTGCTGGTGTGTTTTGGATCGCCCAAGAAGGGGCTTCCCGCCTCTAAGCAGACCATCAGCAACTGGATCGTTCAGACTATTTCCCTGGCCTATCAGGTGCGCAATTTGCCTTCACCTATAGCCGTGAGGGCTCACTCCACCAGAGGCATGGCGCCTCTAGAGCCCTCCTTTCAGGGGTTCTATCCATGATGTATGTGAGGCGGCTGGCTGGGCCACTCCACACACATTCATGAGGTTTTACAGTCTGGACCTTCCCTCTACACCCGGTGCACGAGTGCTTTCGTCCTAAGTTGTGCCTGAAGACAGCTTCACACTAGGATGAGCGGGGTTCGTTGTGGTATAGTGGGTATCTCGTTCCCCTAGTGTCGTCACCGACGCAGTTCGAGTTCCCTCGAAAGGGAACGTCTCGGGTTACGTATGTAACCCTTGTTCCCTGAGTAAGGGAACGAGACACTGCGTCGGTTCGCCACACCTCACCCCGCTTGGAGCACTTGCTTCATAGCAAAAGCTGACATTTCTGTGTGCCGGCGTGCTTTTGTATACATCCGCTTATGCCGTCACACGCTACGTCATCACGCAACGCCAATAGGATTGGATTCGGTTTCATTCATAAATTCAGACGCGCTACGCTGAAGGGCGTTCCCCTAGTGTCGTCACCGACGCAGTGTCTCGTTCCCTTTCTCAGGGAACAAGGGTTACATACGTAACCCGAGACGTTTTGCTGTATTCATTCAGTTAGAACGCTACTTGTTTTGGCTTTAGGGCCTGTTCACATATCGCGTCTTTTGCGCACTCAAGTTCGTTATTTCAAATGTAGGCGAAATGTAATTTCCAAAGCAGGATTTATTGTTAACAAGTCGAGGAGCTGTCTTTTACCCAAGAATGTGGACATGTTAGTGTTTTTGGCCCACAACATTAAAAAAGGTGGACTAGGCCTGCAGATCTGTAAGTAGCCTTAACGGCGTTATTATGCTGACTCAATAGATTGTGTTTTCTTATGTTTTTGTTTTTATTTGTACACTTGACACGTTTGAAAATAGCCTAAATAATGTAACAAAACGAAAATAAACGTATATGCCTTCCTACTATAGGCTACAGCCTATTATTATTAGGATTGTTTTTTAGGCTATTTGGGTTTTTTGTGTGTTTGTTTTAAAACGCCTATCGGCTGGACAAAAGTTAAGACATGGCTTTGAAAGTAAAGAAGAATATACAGCCTGTGGGTAAACGAGAGCTTTTGTTAGGATTTTTCATTATTTGGCAGTAGCAGTTATATTTTTGTAGCGTGTGGTGTGGTCAGGTGCGCGATTGTAACTGTCACTACAGACCTAGGACAGAGCTCCTCACTTTGCAGTTAAAAAAATCACTTAATTTTCAAAGAATTGTATTATTATTATAGTTTTATGTATTATTGATGTTTTTTCGTTGTTGTTTTAGAAATGCTCTATGACAATAGTTTAATAAATGTTCAATCAAAATGCAAAACATCGCGTCTTTTTTTTTTTTAGTCGACTAATCGTTGCGCAGGACAGGACTTTGGTCAACTAAGGATTTCTTTGGTTGACTACAGCACTAGAAAGCATGCATTTAAGCTGCTTCTACAAGTCTTTGAGCTCTTTTTCATCGCGACTTGTACCTAAAAAGTAAAGGTCAAAATGTATTTGTTTACAAATCATGCACTATGGTAACAGTGTTTTGAGCTCTTAATAGAGTATTGTGCAAGGAACTGTGCAAAAATATGTATTTATTAAATCAACAATAATTATCAAACTTATAATTTGTGTAAAATGGAATAAAAGTCATTGGTATTTTACACTAATGATTAGTGTTGTCAAAAGTACCGGTACCAAGTCGGTACGGAAATAAAAAAAAGTGACGATTTGAATGGAATCGTAAACGCCTCTGATTGGCCGTTGTGTTCTCGCGCTCATCGACTCTGTCTGTGATTGTGTAAGGATGACATTATAAGCTCTTAAACTTGCAGGATGTTTTAATGGTACAAAGATCTCTTACAAGTGAAACTTGAAAAATTTGAATATCTTGCAAAAGTTATAATGTTGATGATTATGGCTTACAGCTTATGAAAACCCCAAATTCAAAATCTCAGAAAATTAGAATATTACATGAAATCAATAATAAAAAAAGGATTTTTTAATACAGAAATGTCGGCCCTCTGAAAAGTATAATCATATGTATATACTAAATATATTAAGTTTCACCTTTTAATTTGAATTACTGAAATACATGAACTGTTGCACGATATTCTAATTTTTCGAGTTTCACCTGTATACGTCAAAAGATGAAGGCAAATTTGATTTCTCAAGTCATGACTCCTTTAAACCTAGACAGACATATGGAAAAAGGCAGTTGCTAGAGTGTTTGCTGATAAGTTAGTTGCTAAGACAGGCATACATATAGAAATACTGACAGAATCTACAGCCTGAAATAACCCATGATCATTATTCAAAACTGCATCTTCTTTTATGAATATGCATGATTTAAAGTGATCCATTTGCCAGGCACCTTACGTACACATCAGGGTTAGACTGGAAATGTCTCATTCGGATGTGCTCACCATCAAAACACCCTGGATGGGATTCAAGAATCGTTATCTGAGGCTCTCGACTCATCCAAACATCACACACGTCTTCTCATCAGTGACACTTTAGTGGTGAAACCAAGCAATCTATGATGCTTAATATGACAGAATATTTCACAAAATCTAAGCACAGAATATAATGTTTCATTAATCACCATATAGTGATTTAAGAATCATTTTCCAATCAGGAAACAGGGATCTATAACACCTGGGAAGAAGAACAACTGGGTGGGGTTGATTACTAAAATTTGTTGTATACTTTAGAACCAAGATTAAAAATTGGATGGATGGAAAATTTAAATGATTACAACAAGACGAAAATAAATAAATAGCCTAACTATTATTCTATACTCTCTAAAAAATGAAACATTATAAATATTAAATATATCAGATTTTATTTTTATTTTATTTTAGTTCTAAAGTATATAACACCATTTTTTAATTTGTTTCCAAAAGCTTTCAAGATCCAAAACCAGCAATAAATAAAATCATTCATTAATGAATAATGAATAAAGTTCTTTTCGCCCTGCTGTACACTACTATTATTAAATGTCTGGCATATAGAAAGACGCATTTCTAATTTCTGCACAGATAGCACAATCTATCATATTGCATTTGCTGCAAATTTCTGACAGCACTGAGCCACAGGCGGTGTGTGATATTACCATGGTAAAGTGGCTGTAATCCACGACCTCTCTCTTTCACCGACAACCTGTTCCAGTCCATCATTCGCAGGTATGTTTAACACCTAATGACGTGTGTGCATGTCACAGCGCGTGTGTCTATAGACTGTGTGTGTGCATTAGCATGTGTGTGTGTGTGTGCGCGAGGATCACTATGCATTAGCATGTGTGTGTGTTTGCGAGGATCACAGCAGGTTAATCGAATTCTCGTCTGTGCTGTATGATAATAAGCAGCACAGCAGAGACATACACTCATCAGTCCTGGCAGGTGTCATCCGCAATGAATCAAGCCGTGTGTGTGTGTGTGTGTGTGTGTGTGTGTGTGTGTGTGCGTGTGTGGGAGAGAGAAGGACATACCTGAGTCACACGTTCCCCGAGCTCACATGAAGACCTGTTCATACTCAGAGTCTCAGAAACCAAACAATTAATCCACATAATACACAAATCCCCAGACAGACGCTTGTCATATTAATGTCATTGCAGTATCACTGCAATGACAGCGATTACCACCGTATAACACTGTCCGGCACAATGTAATATATATTGGTGCATTTTAATATGTAAATATCTGCCTTTGGTAATTACTTGCAATTTATTGTTTGCTTATGTAAATTAGCAGGAAATGTTAACAGAGGAGGTATTGAGTCGTTTAATTTCTGTCACTGGTGGCAACAAACAAACGTTTAAATTTGCATTTGGCTTTGATTCGCGTTTGTGGGATTTTTTCCACCCGTTTTAGAATTTGAAAATCATGCATTTTCACTAAATAAAGGAGCAGTACACCTCTTTGCGAAGGGCTCCTCAACTTGCGTACAGTGTATTTCAGGCCTAAAACGTAAAATGTAATCCAGTGGTCTGGGTTATCTATGGCTCACGAGCCACACGTGAGGCTCGCCAGGTTTCTCACCTTTCAACACCATATGATCATTAAAAACTTGGGGTACAACAATGTACCAAAATCAGAAACGTTTTCCTTTGTGTTTTTCACATAAGAATGAGGTCAAACCGATCCTCGTTCACACAGATCCGCGAAAACCATTAAAAACGCTGTATTCTGATGCCAGGCCACTAGATGGCGATGTCACATTATAAAGAAATACTACACGTCTATAGACTGAACATATAATATGTATGCGCATGACATCACCGTTTTCACAAATAAGTGTTTTTGTAGTTTAGTACATGGAGAATATTACAGTAAAGTCTTCAAAAACTTGCACTTTTAAACCTATTTTCAGAAGTTTGCGTTTTCAGGCCCCAAAAATTCTGTTTAGTGGTCGACCAATATTGTTTTTTTGATGGTCAATGCCGAGACGCACATACATATACACACAATCTTTCATATTTAAGAAAATGCAAAATATCGGCTGATATATCGGTCTACCACTAATGCTGCTGTTGTATTGAATGACCAGAACTTTTCAGCTTTTAGTTGAAACCGGTCTCATGTAAACACACCCTTAGAAACATCACTAGAGATTTACAGTTTTACAGTCTACCGAAATTAATTAAGTCAATTTGCAATAATATTTCAAGTTGCTCCAACCAAAGTGCTGTGCTGTTCAATAAATCATATCCGTACTGGCTGTGCCGGTACGGTAAGAGAACGGTTTGTGAAAGTGAAATCTTCACATGACACAGAGCTCACATTTCTGTCTCTGTAAGTTATTGTAACCACACATGAAAACATGCCGCACACACGAGACACACTTGAAGTTTAACTGGCCTGATGTCATCTACCATTAGATTTGTCACCATTTCTGGAGTGTAAACACTGCTGAACGGACAAACGGCAAAAACATCCCAGCATGCCCTGCTCATGTGCAATTCTGATTTTCAGTGAGCCAACGTGTCCATCTAAGCCCTGATCAAGTCAAGTTTATTTATATAGCACTTTTCATTATTCACAATACCGTTCAAAGCAGCAAATCAAGATGTTAATGTTTAAAATATCTTATTATCATGCCTTATAGTCGCATTTAGAAAATTAGAGCTGGGCGATAATAAAGTTTACATTTTATGACATTATAAGCAATCAAGCAGTTGAGATTTGCTGTATGATTTCTCCTAACGTGTATAAAGCAAGGCCGTAACCAACCATGTTTTTTTTTTGTTTTTTGTTTTTTTGGGGGGGGGGTCTTTTTATTTAAGGAAATTCAATAATTAAAGGATTAAAGGGGATTTAATGGAATAAAGAAGAAATAAGAATTGTAAAAGTTGTTCTAGGTCTAATTATGTGAAGTAATGCAAATAATATTTGATTTAAAAATATGCACATTCACTCTTGTTTGTATGTCTAATATGTACAAAAAAAATGCTAAATGCTTCTTGTCTCGTCTCATTCAGTTATGAATGACATCATTTAAATGATTGCATATTTTCAATTCAAAATGCAATTAAAAAATTGCATTAAAAAAGTTGAGTAGTTTGAATCTGGTGTATGTTACTGTGGGTCGTTAAACGTATCCATCGTGAAACAGTTGTCAAATATTAAATGTTTGGCTATTTATATCTTGCCACGCACGCACTCTTTCACTCAGGGGTGGAGTGGGACCAAAAAATCTACCGGAAAATTTCATAGACCACCGGCCAGGGGGGTGGGGGTATTTTTTGGTAAAAAAAAAAAATTTAGCAAGAACCCTTGCAAAATTATTTTCAATAGATTAAGAAAGCCATCATTACTGGTCACATCTATGGTTACTGGTCACATCTATGGTTACTGGTCACATCTATGGTTACTGGTCACATCTATGGTTTGATTGATTTGTTTTGATCCAGTGAAATCGTGTCCCACCACTTTTCCTCACGATCGATATTGTCCCCCACCACTTTTCTGTAACCACTGATGAACATATTCAGTTTTGATGAGAGAAAAAAAAACTATACGAGTGCGGATTAGAACCCGTAACCTCTGACACGCTTGGCAAAAGATCTACCACTAGACCATTTAAGAACTCAAACAAGATAAGCGGATCGATGCATTTATTTACGGGTTGAGCAGAGAGGCTGTACAGTTTGACCAGCGGGCAGCGGCCGCACACCAGGCCGCCGGATGGTGTTGCTAAGAACTTGCAATGTATAACTATTATCAGACCGGCCCTCGCGGCCTCGAAACACTACACATCTTTGATCTGATTGGCCATCATTTTGACATTGACGAGCACTGTAAGTCCGCTGAGGCAAACCAGCCTAAAAAAATACATTTTACAAATTTACAAACAGCGGTGCGTAATGGAGAGCAGCATTAAGAAATATCAAATATTGAGGGGGACAATTTGGCATTTTCCAATAATTGCGGGGACCTGTCCCTCTCAGTGCCTATTGTGGTTACGGCCCTGGTATAAACTATACTGTATGTATGCCGATAAAGTTGGACTTACTTATATTCAACTCTAAATATTGAGTTATGTGATAATATAGTTGCGTTGTGTTCTAACATAAACAACCCAGCAGCTCAACTACTGTGAGTTAACGCAAGCACACAACACTCAAACCTTCTCTGCTGTTTGTTTTACAGTTGTGATGCACTTCTGGTTTCAGCTCTGACAGGCATGAATGAGCAGTCGTATCACTGACAGATTGCTTTCGGCCTGAACACACAGAGACACACAGACAGAAGTCAGAGCGTTGTGTGTCTAACGCATGTCTGTTACCCGGATCTGTCAAACACACACTGCACGTCCATGACTGAGATCTGGACTCTATCCAGCTGAGAATTTATGACCGTTCACTCATGATCTTCATGCAGCCTGACTGAGCAGGAGCTGTTTTACTAAGAAGAATAAGGAAAAACTGCAGTGGATGTGCAAAGCTGATAAAGACTCAAGGCTGTAAATGCTGCCAAGGTCGATTTTAAGTGTATTTTATCATATAAAAAGCCGGAAAACTGCATTCAGGTTGAATTCATACAGACAGAAGTCAAAAGGCAGAGCATTTTTTGGCAATAACAGAGAACTTATGCTTGTCAGTAAAGCACAAGTTCCCAGTCAATGTAAAGGATGGATGGATGGATGGATGGAAGAGTTGTCTGAGTTAGCAACAGACATCATAGACATATCTGATGAGCTTGTGAACACAATGGCCAATCAGAGGCGTTTACGATTGCACTCGAAGCATCACATTTTTTAAAGGGGAACTTGGTAACTATTTCAACTTAATAAAACCGTGTAGAAATCATTTGGGTGGTTAAATAACCTGTTCTGGTGAGAATGGTGACTTTCCCCGCTTGGTACCAAAGTCGGTACTTTTGACAACACTAATCCAAACATAAAAAAAAGTCTGTATCAATGTCTTTGAATAGTAACGACAATCATAATGGCATGTCTATTAACATTCAAATAATGGCCCATCATTGAACTTCTTGACTCTGCATGCACACACACACACACACAGGCTTCAAATTGGATTATCATTCATGTATTTTAGCAGAGAAGTGGGCCATATCTAAGCTCTCAATGAAATTCAGAATGCCTATAATAGAAGGAAATCATTACTCATGTGCACGTCTGTGGGTTCAAACTTCAAAGAACAGACAAATATTCTGAGGGTTTTAAAGAGACCCTTCAAAAGGCCGGTCAGCCACTTCCAAGCCCAGTATAGCAGAGAAATGCTAGCTTTAAAGGTGAACACTGTGAGTTATTAGCTTTAAAGTTAGAGCAGAAAGTTCCTGTTCAACAGAGCTGTCCTTCAAAATACTTACGAGAAATAGTTTGGCAGAGTGCACAACCCAACAGAGTACATCAGGAATACACACATCTTAACCTGAAGCACAGCCTTGACCTCAGAGTAATGTCCTTTAGGCCAAACACACACACAAGCCCTGGGCAAAGACTCACAGCAGCAGAATACACACTCAGTCCTGCGCTAAAATGTTACATACTGTTACATTCACACACACATTAGCTGTAAACAAGAGTGACAACATACAAGAGAAGAACATGCAACAAAAAATGTGTATATTAGTGCTGTCAAAGCGATTAATCGCATCAAGCATAAAAGCTTGTGTTTATATTATATATAAAAACATATATACACATAGTATGTAGGTGTACACATATAATTATGTGTACACCTAATGTAGTACTGTTAGATTCATTGTTCATTTTTATAATACGCCATTATAAGATGTAAAATTGCAGCTTTGATATTTTATAACTGATGTACTGTATGATAAAACACACTTCAGAGATATATACACATTACATCTAAAATAAATATAGGCTATTAATTTGTTACAGGAATGCAAATCAAAACGTTATAAAATGTAATAAAACTGCACATACCTGTTTTATCACGCGAGCTGAGTGTCATGTGTCAAGCGTTCTGGAACAAAATCCAGTGGAGTTTATGATCCAAAAGAGATGGGGAATATTGATAGATTTGTTCTCTCATCATCAACTAAATACTGCGCGTTCAGCAGTCATGCACGCAGTTTATTTATTATGATTCATTCGTACTGTTATCGCTCAATTATTAAGATCAGCGATATGATCACATGATGTGCGGATATCCGTCCTCAGTTGTTATGCTACACATTGTTTGCCAAAAAAGTTAATTTAATTTCATATGATTAAAAGATAACAAATTAGTGTTTTATGCTTTCATTTGATTTCCATAAAAATGTAATTGCACGAAAAAAAAAACATAAATTAAGATATTTTATATGGAAAGCAGCATTTTGTCTTACAGTTTTTTTATTATTATTGTGATGTTTTAATATGAAAAAATATAATTGTGTCACAAGATATTGAGACATCAGATTTGTATTACAACATGATCAGGCTTGTGGCTTTTTTACACTCTGACAAGGAATGTTTCATGTTTTTTTCTCATACAAATATTTTGTGCAAACAAACTGTTCTGTTCAGATCACAATATATATTCAAACAAATTTTCTTAATCACTTAAAATAACTTTAAATAATGTTACTTGCTTGGCTTTTGCACTGTTAGGTGGAGGGACATGCTTATTCTAGGGAGTTTTTGATTGGTCGAAAGTCTGTTTAGTGCAGGATGAGTCATAAATATGTTGATCAATTGTTTTTTTTAAAGAATTTTCTAAAATTGCATTTGTACATTTACATATAGATGGCTCCAGAGCAAATAGACATGGGCTAATAGCCACAAAACTCAAAATCTGATTTCATGGGTTTTTCATTCTGATTTCAAATTTGATGATGAGCTCAAAAATGCTGGTACTTTCAAACCTGCGCTGACTATTTAAATATTTTATCTGTCAATTCCAGAGCAGAGCATTCATTAACTCATGAATTTGTTCACTAAAAAAAAACCCACATAAATATTCTCCAATGTGTTTCACTAATTGAAACTGACAGCGGAGCTTCAGCTGGAGTGAAACGAGGAAATCGTCTTTTCTCAGGTGCTGGAATCGATCAGCTCATTGATCTGGTGCCAGGATCTACGGGGAAAAGGGGGATTTATTTGAAATTCCTGATTTTACCTGCCATCAGGCTGGTTGACAGACAGATGAAAGCGCTCACCTGCCCAACATGTGGCACTACAGTGGTTTTGAGCTTCTGTTTTGTTGATCTAATTGCTTTCTGCGAGATAAAAGCCTTGAAGCTGTCGCTCTGAGATGGCAAAGCTAATGAAGCTATTGATTGAACTGTCTTGTCACAAGCTCGACATTTCAACTATCTCTTCTATGTCCTTTCCATCTGTGCTTTCTCTCTCTCACGAAATGAATTCAGAGCAGTCGAATAGATGCTGAAGTCTCTGTTTTGGGCTGAAAGTGTCGAACAGATCTTGTGGAGATGATTTGAGATAAGCTCACAAACAGTCTCATAATTACCAGTGAGAAACTGTGCATTCACCTTGAACATTGACTTTCCATGTTGGTGGCGTGTCATTTAAAACATGTATGAAGGTAATTGCTGTTGGTCTCTCCAGGTGTTATAGACTGCCTGGGCTTGACAAGTGTGTTTCCCATCATCCTCTGTGGCAACACTAATAAACATTTGTAGTTTGGTGGCAAATGCACCAAAATCATCATTAAAAATTGTAAAATTGTAAATGGGAACTTACTTGAAGGCATTATTTAATCGTTGTTTTTTAAATAAAAAAAAATATTGTTAATTTATTCAATGACAGAATGCAAATTCCCCCAAAGATCTAATGTTTAGATCAGTCTTCTTTGACTGTTGCGCTTGTATGTTTTCTGGATCTTTAGTGTATTTTCTGTTTCCAGTGTGCTGACACATCGACTCGCCTGAAACGGTTATTGAGTCATGTTGCGTTATTTATCTGCTGACTGATACACACACATTGCTAACATTGCAGGACATTGTAGATCTTCAAGCTTTTGCATTGGACCTACTCTGCAAGGAACGTGGATACAATTACTCTTTAAGTCAATGGTTTTGAAATGTAATGCTCAACAAGTAGGGTTGGGTCGATTTTCCCAATTCTAATTGAACTTCATTTTGATGAACCGATATTGATTTTTTTAGTCAATGCACTTGGCAAACCTTCATTAAACATTATTTGTAGTGTGCTTTTCATTCAGTATTTGCAATAAGTTTCAACCCTTGTTACTTTTGATATGAAAGAAAGTCTCAGTGTTCAAATTCTGTCAATTTTATTACAAAATTTAAACAATAAATGTGGCTCTTTAATGTGGTGTAGAAAGATTGCCTTAGTTGAATCGATCATCTCTTCCTCTTTACTACTAGTTATAGCACCAAATCAACATCAGAAGAAATGTTGAAAACGAGACGGTACAACTTACTGAAATGATTCATGTCTCAAGTAATCAATGAGTGTTTCAAAGACGTCATTGAAACAGTTTGTAAACAATGTCTCGTTACATTCACCACAGGAAAATCGTAAGCTAGAAAAAAAACTTTACATAGGAGTCTTTTGATAAATATATGCACTATATTACATATTCTTTATATTTTTTCTCATTTGTTGTATGTTTGAAAACAAGTTTTTATGACAGCCACCAGTTAAATGTTTATAATTCCTAAATTAATTTGAGTAGAAACATAATTATACCATTATAAATGTGCAATTTAAATGTTCATTTACAATTCAATTGAGTGTTGATTAGTATATCCCAAAATAAATAGCCAATGAATTCTTTCCCCTTTGGACCACAAAAGGAGAAGAGAGAAGTCTGGCTCATCCATGTAATGGCAGAGAATAGCGACCGGCATAAAGCTTTTAATAAACAAGGAATGTGCAATATAATGGTCTAATGCTACGCTTCATATATTCCAAGTGTTCTGGGGGTTTACGATATGGTTTGGTGAAAAACAAACTGAAATGTAATGTGTTATTTAACGAAAATCCTGACCTTGGTGTTGGTCTTCTGTGCTCGTCTGGTCTGGATTTCTAGGCGTTGTGTTTCATGCTGTGTTTTTATTAATCTTGATTTCTCACAACTTGTGTGTTTTTCTGGGCAAGTCGGATTGAACTGCGGCGCTATAGAGTCTCGTGAACCTGCAGTCATGCACAGAAGATTAACGGCCAAAGTTAATAATACATTACTATTCAGTTTGTTTTTCACTAAACCATCGTAACCCCCCAGAACATCCAGAATATATGACATGTGTCGCATGGGATCATTCTGTGAAACTTTTGTCGGGTTTTTTAAAAAGCTTGATGCTGGTTGCTGTTCACTGCCATTATATTACATTATATTACATGCTCCCTTTGTGGTCCTAGAAAGAAAGAAGGGCATACAGCATTAGAACAACACCAGGGTGAGTAAATGATGACTTTATTTTCATTTTAGGGTAAACTTACCCTTTAACAGTTTGAACCTTTATTAATTGGTTCCCTGTACAGTTTAAAGCATCAATTGAGAAATATCTCTTTCCTTAAGAGAAATCGACATGTACTTTACCTTATCCAAATGAATCAATATTGAATCTGAATCAGAACTGAATAGATGTTGGTAATATGGTGTTATAATTGCCAATTGTTTGCATCTTCCTAATTGTGTATGAATCATTTTTCTTTATACACATTTGCTTTATACACATTATACATCTATTTGCTAAAAAGCATGATGGAGCAAGGAAATATTATAGTGACTTGCACAATACTGTATATCAGGATCATATTGGTTATTGGCCAATATTATTGGCTTTGGGCGACATTGAATATTTCATGCTCATTTTTCCTATTTTCACATTTGAATTACCTTTTGCGATCACCTTCAAAACACTTAACAATGTATATTGCAAGTTATTGACAACATTATTATTGCTATACTTTTTTAATAGAGCAAAAAAGTTTTTTGAGCATACAAGTTATATGGCATGAATGTCTTTTAGAGGTATATTTGGTTGGAAATTCACTAAAATAAGTGGCTGATCCAATTCCGGAGGTGCCAGTTTCAGATCCGTCTTGTTCTAGCACAAATTGGGCCCTGTTTCACATAAACCCAGGGAACTAGTGAAACACCTGCTGCCTGATTCGTCCTTATAAAGTTTTTCAGGGGTTTTAAGGCCATGTGAAAGTCTGCTCATCATTTGCTATTCATCGCTCTTGTGTTGTGTTTCTAAAAGAACAGAATTCAATTACGATCGTGTTTTCTCAGGGTCACATCTTCATTCCTCATCAAATCTAAGACTTCGGATGTAATTTGGCAATGAAAGATGATAAATATAAAAGTTGTGTGGCCCTGAGATTTGAAAAGTTCTGCCGTTGCCAAGTTTCTTTTGGCACTTAAATCTGTTAAAGGGGTGGTTGATTATGATTTCATTTTTCCAACTTTAGTTAGTGTGTAATGTTGCTGTTTGTGCATAAACAACATCTGTAAAGTTACAACTCTCAAAGTTTAAAGCAAAGGGAGATATTTTCTTTTACAGAAATTGCTTTTTAAGGACTACAACAAACGGCTGGTCAGGACTACACGACATTCCTCCTGGGTTAGTGACATCACCAACCCTGGAATTTACATAAACCCCGCCTCCGGGAACGCGATTTATAGATTATCATGACAGAATATGCTAATCAATGACTAGAAGATAACTACCCATAAGCTACATAAATTCATCAACTAACTATTCATATATATCCTGTTGCTTCCAGAGGTGGGCACAAATACATCAAAAACTATTTTGTTACAAAATACAAATACTGGCTCATGAAATATAACAAAATAAAATACAAATACTGATGTGAAAAATGTATTTAAATAAAATACAAGTAATTAGTATTTTGAAAATACAAAAATACTCCCACAATAAGCTTAAGTCTTTTTTTTATTACTGAAAGGTCAATAACACAAATAGTAGCAATAACACAAATATGAGTAATGTGTAAATTCAAAATGGCGAAGTAGCAAAATAAAAATGTATGGGCATTTCACTAAATCTCTACAGGGCCTGAAATAGCTCCCTCTGACGTAAATGGCATGTATAGCTAAGTTCACATCAATGGTGTGGTCGGCTGCTCTTAATAGCAAAACGTGTTTGATGTAGGCTACGTAGCCATATTATCACCGTTACTCTACTCGTGCCTTAAAGGACAAGTTCGGTATTTTACACTTAAAGCCCTGTTTTAAGATCGTTTCTGATTAAATAGAACGGCTAAGATTGAAATTTGGACACATGCTGCTGTCCCGAGAATTTTCGGTTTCTGTGTTAGCACCCCCCCACCTCCACAATGGTTTCATAGGGGCACTGGAAGAATCATTCATAAAACACATTAAACTTTAGTTTACAAAGACGTGAAACTCACCGAGTGGTCTGGGGTGTTCACTGATATGCTCACAAAAAAATCGCTGCAAAATATGCTTTCCAACAGGTGTTTTACCATTCGTTGTAAAACTGTGGACCTATTTTTCCAAACGCCTCACAACCGGATATTCTTCCATCGAGAGATTGAATAATAGACACTCCAGCCCAGTTGGTGGCGATAATGCACCTTTTCCAATGTTTGGATAGCATAGGCTACGATACCGCGACTGGAAGACTACAGAAAGAATACAAACAATCCCATTTCCATTTCCGGCAGCGGAGTAATACCGTACCTCACAGAACATCCAACACAAGTCAATGGAGTTGGACAAAAACTACGATAAAACCTGTTGGAAAGCATCTTTTGCAGCGATTTTTTTGTAAAAATAACAGACCGAGAATTTTCGTCACAAAATCAAAATTCCATTTTAATATATATGATTAATCATATTAATCATAATATGTGTGGGTTTGTTTTACACACGAGACTCTAACTGCCCTGACCGCGTATGCCTTTTCCATAGTAGAATCGCGCTGCGTGCGCAATTACTGAAAAACAATAGGATTGATGATTATTTTATACAAAATCAATATCAATATTTCTCATATGTAATACGTTTAAAAACGTGTAAAAACTGCAGATGGATGTTATATTGTGAACGCTTGCTTAGCATGGAGATTTCAGTGGAGTTACGGCAGACGCGCTGTTTCATAATAGGTATACGGCCTATGATGTCCTTTTAATTTTATGAATGACAACACAGTGCATTGATCTCATAAGGCACAATTATTTTCTCTATAATGCCGTTCAGTGTGCAAAATGTGTGTGTGTAGACTGTGTATATTTTTCACAAAACACTTAATGCCGTTTTTAAGAGTTCAAAACTCATTCACTTCTTGGAGGGAGCCCGGTCTACAGGGTGTCACGTGATTTTCGTGCATCTAACCTGGACATTGCCATTGCCAACATCAGACCGAAAATATGGCAAAATCATGTACTATGGTGATTTTTCTTAAGTATTTAAGTATTTGAAATACTCTAAATACACTCCCTCAAAATATTTTGTTACAAACTACATTTTATTTTTTCCACACCTGCAAAATACAAATTACAAAATACAAAAAAGTAATTAAATACGTATTTAAAATACATTTAATTGAAATACTGCCCATGTCTGGTTGCTTCTACATGTTGTCACTTCTTCTTGAGTCTCTCCATCTTTGTCTGACTCCGGTTTGAACATAAAAGGCTAAAAGTTTTTGAAATGTTCAGTGCATGTGTGTGTGAGGTAAAAGGACACGAGCTGTTGTAGCTCCGCCCCCTGTGCTGGGAGGAGAGGCTCATTTGCATTTAAAGGAACAGACACAAAAACTGTGTGTTTTTGCTCACCCTTAAAAAGTGACAATTTTAACATGCTATATAAAAATATATGTGGGGTATTTTGAGCTAAAACTTCACATACACACTCTGGGGACATCAAAGACTTATTGTACATCTTGTGAAAAGGGCATTATACCACTCCTTTAATTAAAGCACAAATACAAGTCAGACTGACATATTGAAGAGTTATGATCAAAACGTATGTATTTCTGAATGAACACGGGACATTTCTGACTGTATTTGATTCTTGAGGTGCTATATAGTTGCTTGGAGATTTAAAATATTTTTCATTAAAGTCCCTGTAAAGGCAATTTAAAAAAAAATTCTAAACACATTATAAATGTTAGAAATGTATTGCTAAAACATATTACAAAGACTGTGAACTGTGAAGTACTGAATTGTGGAGTTAGACCGTTAAACAGTTTTCATCATTGCTATTTTCCGGATTTTTTGGGCGGGTCTAAAACGGGGCTCGATGACGCACTGGAGCCCCTGAGCTCCTGGACACGCCCCTACTTGATGACGCACTAGAGCCACTGAGGCTGGCCGCTCCACGAACAATATTAATAGAGCACATTCGCATCAGTTTGCCGCTCAATCGCGAGTTACTGTCAGTACTATTATTTGTTACTACAGCGTACAGTTCGCTAGTTAGCTATGTCTTCGTCACGGAAATGCTTACTACCTGGATGCGATCATGTACAAAACAGATCGGTGTCCTTTTTTAAATTTCCTAAAAACGATCACATTAAGAAGAGGTGGATTAATTTTGTGAAGAGTCACCTTGATAGAGAGCTGAGGATGAGCACCAAAACCCGCCTCTGTAGTGATCATTTTACACGGGATAGTTTTATAAACTTTCGTCGGAGACAACTGGGATTCACTGATAATCCGCTGTTCCCTATCGGTCAGTCACTACAACGTAGGTCATGACTGACCAATAGGAATCTCGCTAGAGAGGCCAATCTACTTCGCGTGAAACTAAAACAAGCCAATACACATTGGCGTGCAATCATTTGCATCAGCTGGGCGCCCTCGTTAGCGCGGGTATAAACGAGCAGCTGGTGCGATTGCACACTAGCTTTTTGCTTCGGAGCCAAACACTTCGATGCCTCTGCTTCAGTTGAAGTCTACTGTTACGAGCCTCTCTGAACCTCTCGTTCCCGGTGCGGGCGTGACAACACGACAGCGCGAGCAGTCTCTCTCTCTCTCTCTCTCTTTCTTTTTCTTGTTTTTTGTTTAAACTGAGCAAAAAGAAAGAGCTGTTTTAACAGCTGGTAAGGTGCGCTTCGAGCGCTCAAAAGCTGTTATAACAGCTGGTAAGGTGCGCCTCAGAGCGCTCAAAGGCTGTTATAACAGCTGGTAAGACCAACGAGAGATTCAGCGCACAGACGGGTGCACATTCCCATCTGTGATCGCTGTGACTGTTCCCCTGTGTGTTTCAGCACCAGTGAGAGTAGTTCCTAAAAGAGCTTACACAGATAGTTCGCGTCTTTTTCAAGATGACGTTCTATCTGTGTGTTTCTGGATGCGGTCGTTACCTGGGGTCGCGGGATGGTCACGATCGCTGCCTTGTGTGTCTGGGCCTCGAACACGCACAGGCAGCGTTCGTGGATGAGTCATGTACCCATTGTGGGAAGATGACCATCTCGGAGCTGAGGTCGAGACTCTTGTTCCTGCAAAGGGGCGGAGTCCCCGTGCCTGCACCTCGTTCCAACCCCCCTTCGCGGGTTGCTACGGGCAGTGACACGGGTGACCTGAGGATTACAGTGAGCGCGCTTCCTTCGGGGAACCAACCCCCTAGGAACCCTCACTCCTCTCATGCTCCGCAACCAGTTGAGCTGCCAACGGAACGTTCTGGACCATCCTCGAGATGTGTACCAGTCGTTTCGTTCGGCGCTCCCTGCGACGACCAGATGTCGATCGCTGCATCGGAGGGTGGGTCAGACCTCTCCGCGGACGACGGCTCAGAGCCGCTGCCTCCTTCGGGTGTGCCAGCAGTGCCCGAGTCAGACCCGGAGATGATGGCCATGCTTTCCCGGGCCGCCAACAGGATCGGGCTCGTGTGGAACCCTCCACCGTGTCCCGAGCCCTCGAGGTTGGACGATTGGTATCTCGGGGTGGCGCGCGCTGGTTCTCAGCAACCCACCCCAGTGCCTTTCTTCCCGGAGGTGCATGAGGAGCTCACAGGGACGTGGACGGCACCTTTTACTGCCAGAAACCGTCTCGGTGGCTCCTCCTCCCTCACCACCCTTGATGGCGGGGCAGCTAAGGGATACACGCGTATCCCGCCAGTGGAACGGGCCGTTGCTATGCAACTGTGCCCTAACTCCACTTGGCGTGGAGAACCGTGTCTTCCTTCCCGGGCCTGTAAGTACTCGTCGGACCTGACCGGCAAAGCTTACAAGGCCTGTGGGGAAGCTGCCTCTGCCATGCACGCTATGGCGTTGTTGCAGGTTCATCAGGCCAAGGCACTGAAGGACCTGCACGAGAGTGGTCATGATCCACAAGTTCTCCAAGAACTTCGTGCCGCAACTGACCTCGCGCTTCGTGCGACGAAGGTCACTGCGCGGTCAGTGGGTCGTGCGATGTCCACACTTGTGGTCCAGGAACGCCATCTCTGGCTGTGTCTGGCTGACATGCGGGAGACCGACAAGATCAGGTTCCTTAACTCCCCCGTGTCCCAGACCGGCCTCTTCGGCGACGCGGTCGAGAACTTCGCCCAGCAGTTCTCGGCTGTACAGAAGCAGACTGAGGCCATCAGACACATCCTGCCGCGGCGGTCAGCTGCTGCCTCCACCCCACCGCCCGCGGCTCCTCGGTCTGCTCGTCGCCGTGGGCGTCCTCCTGCGTCTGCCCCTGCTCCCGCGCCGCAGCAGCAGCCTCCATCTAAACGGCGCCGTGGAGCCAGTCACAGGCAGGGCGCCCCGCCCGTCCAGGCCCCCGCCAAGAGGGGCGGCAAAGCCAAGGGTAAGCGGCCCTAGGACGGGTGACCCGGAGATGGAAGGGACTGCTCTCCAGGAGACGATGACTGCATCGCTCCCTCCCCCGGAAGAGGGCCGGGTGGTAAATCCTTGGTTTCATTTTGTTTGTGTTCCGCCGCTGGCCTTAAAACCAGCGGTACCCAAATTCTCAATAAAAGAGCAGTTTCTATCATCTCTGGGTCCGAAGAAGACCCGGAGAGCAGTGGGGGGTTGGAATCCTCACCACTCTCATCCGCCTCTTCTTTCGCCAGCCGGCAGCTGTGTACGTTCCGAGAACGCCACCAAGCCGCCTCCCGCACCTCCTGCCCCGTGGAATCAGGTAAGTGCTGCACAGCACACTCAGACCCCGCTACGGGCCGCCTCCCAGAGAGAGCCCCCCGAGCCGCGTCCCTGTGTTCCACCTCGCTGCCCCACTCCGGGTACGCCTACGGTCCCTTTGGTCCCGCTTGTACGGTCTCTGCGAGCCTGGTTAGCGCTCCCCAGTCCGTCTCGCTGGCTCATTCGAACCATCAGGCTCGGCTATGCGATTCAGTTCGCCCGGCGTCCCCCCAAGTTTCGGGCCATCCACTCCACTACAGTGAGAGCAGCCGATGCCCATGTCTTGCGTGCGGAGATCGCAGTCCTACTGGCGAAGGATGCGATAGAGCCGGTCCCTCCAGCCGATATGAGGTCAGGGCACTACAGTCCCTACTTCATTGTACCCAAGAAAGGTGGTGGGTTACGACCGATCTTGGATCTGCGAGTTTTGAATCGGAGCCTCCACAAGCTACCGTTCAAAATGCTCACGCAGAGACGCATTTTCGAATGCATCCGTCCCCAAGATTGGTTTGCAGCGATCGACCTGAAGGACGCGTACTTTCATGTCTCGATTCTTCCTCGACACAGGCCATTCCTGCGCTTTGCGTTCGAGGGTCGAGCATATCAGTACAAGGTCCTACCCTTCGGGCTGTCCCTGTCCCCACGTGTCTTCACGAAAGTCACGGAGGGGGCCCTTGTTCCCATGAGAGAACAGGGCGTTCGCATCCTCAACTATCTCGACGACTGGCTCATACTAGCACACTCTCGAGATCAGCTATGCGAACACAGGGACCTAGTGCTCAGGCACCTCAGCCAGTTGGGTCTTCAGGTCAACTGGGAAAAGAGCAAACTCTCCCCTGTGCAGAGGATCTCTTATCTCGGTATGGAGTTGGATTCGGTCACCCAGACAGCGCGCCTCACAGAGCAGCGTGCTCAGTCGGTGCTGAACTGCTTGAACACGTTCAAAGGCAGGACAGCGGTCCCACTGAAATTCTTTCAGAGGCTCCTGGGGCATATGGCAGCGGCAGCAGCGGTAACCCCGCTCGGCCTACTTCATATGAGACCGCTTCAGCACTGGCTTCACGGCCGAGTCCCGAGATGGGCGTGGCATCACGGCACTCACCGGGTGGCAATCACACCGGCGTGCCGCCAGACCTTCAGCCCGTGGTCAGACCCCTTGTTCCTGCGGGCAGGAGTCCCCTTGGAACAGGTGTCCAGGCATGCTGTGGTATTCACAGATGCCTCTGCCACCGGCTGGGGTGCCACGTACAACGGGCATGTAGTGTCAGGGGTGTGGACGGACCCCCAACTGCATTGGCACATCAATTGCCTCGAGTTGCTGGCAGTACATCTCGCTCTGAGCCGCTTGAAAAGGCCGCTACAGGGCAGGGACGTGCTGGTCCGTACGGACAACACGGCGACCGTTGCGTACATCAACCGACAAGGTGGTCTACGCTCCCGTCGCAACTCGCCCGCCATCTCCTCCTCTGGAGTCAGAAGCATCTGAGGTCGCTTCGAGCCATGTATGTCCCCGGCGTGCTCAACCGTGTGGCCGACGAGCTATCACGAGCTGTGCTTCCGGGAGAGTGGCGACTCCACCCCCAGGCGGTTCAGCTGATCTGGAGAGAGTTCGGGGAGGCTCAGGTAGACCTGTTTGCCTCCTCAGACACCTCCCACTGCCAGCTGTTTTACTCCCTGACCGAGGGAACACTCGGCACGGACGCACTGGCTCACAGCTGGCCCCGGGGCCTTCGCAAATATGCGTTTCCCCCAGTGAGCCTACTTGCGCAGACACTGTGCAAAGTCAGGGAGGACGAGGAGCAGGTCCTTCTGGTGGCTCCCTATTGGCCCACCCGGACTTGGTTCCCAGAACTCATACTCCTCGTGTCAGTCCCTCCCTGGCCCATTCCTCTGAGGAAGGACCTTCTGACTCAGAGACGGGGCACCCTATGGCACCTGCGTCCAGACCTCTGGAAACTCCATGTCTGGTCCCTGGACGGGAGGCGGAGGTTTTAGGTGACTTACCCCCTGAGGTACTTAACACCATCACTTCAGCACGGGCGCCGTCCACGAGACGTGTTTACGCCCTGAAGTGGAACCTGTTCGTCGAGTGGTGTTCTTCTCGCCGAGAAGACCCCCGAAGATGTCCGATAGGGTCTGTGCTTTCCTTCTTGCAGCAGGGGTTGGAGCGTAGACTGTCTCCCTCCACCCTCAAAGTACATGCTGCCGCTATTTCAGCTTATCACGACCACATAGATGGCAAAGCAGTTGGAAAGCACGACCTGGTCGTCAGGTTTCTTAGGGGGGCGAGACGATTAAATCCTCCTCGACCCCCCTCCATACCCTCTTGGGATCTTTCCCTGGTGCTTCGAGCACTTCAGGATGTTCCCTTTGAGCCTCTGCAGTCAGTAGACTTAAAGCTTCTTTCCATGAAGACTTTGCTGCTGGTTGCACTGGCCTCTGTCAAGAGGGTAGGAGACCTGCACGCATTTTCGGTCGACGAATCGTGCCTAGATTTCGGGCCGGGTGACAGCCACGTGGTACTAAGACCCCGGCCCGGCTATGTGCCCAAGGTTCCTACCACTCCCTTCAAAGACCAGGTAGTGAACCTGCAAGCGCTGCCTTTGGAGGAGGCAGACCCAGCCCTGGCTTTGCTCTGTCCCGTTCGCGCTCTGCGTATGTACGTGGACAGAACTCAAAGCGTCAGGACCTCAGACCAGCTCTTTGTCTGTTACGGAGGCCAGCAGAAGGGAAAGGCTGTCTCCAAGCAGAGGATGGCCCACTGGATAGTGGATGCCATCGCCTTGGCTTACCAAGCACAAGGCGTGCCCTGCCCGCTCAGGTTGCATGCACACTCCACGAGAGGTGTTGCATCCTCCTGGGCGCTGGCACGTGGCTCCTCGCTAACAGATATCTGTAGAGCTGCGGGCTGGGCGACACCTAACACGTTCGCTAGATACTATAGCCTACGTGTAGAGCCGGTCTCCTCCCGTGTTCTCACCCTAGACGGGTAGAAGCACTGAGAGGTCTGGCTCTGTTGGCTTGCTGCACCCTACTGTGCACCCTTATTGCTCCAGAGTAAAACCTGTCGAGTCCTCCAAAACCCCTCGGCCCGGACTTGGCGGAGCGCCCGGCGCCAGGCCCTTATCCGCTGAATCCTTGAGAACCGGATCTGGGCTGGGTTCCATATGTGTGACCCTACGGGGATCCCATATGTGTATATTTCCACGGCTGCTCCTATCGGAAGCCCGTGTCTTTCCCTTGGGCTAAGTCACCCATTATTTCATATGCAGTACAGCCTTCGGGCTAGTCCATATGCATTTCCACATAACTCTTTGAAGAAGTGGCTTCCGCAGCGTTCCTTCCTAAACAGAAAGGGCACGCTTTCCCAGTGTTATCCAATATCTCACTGTATGGGTTACCACGGAACAACAGTGTCAGACTCACTCTGTGTAAGCCTCCGCCTATCGTCCTTCCAGGCAAGAAGGTGTAGAGGCTTGCACGGGGGCGCTGGATGGGGTGCAGCGGCTGTGGCGCTTTGGTAGGGATTCCTATTGGTCAGTCATGACCTACGTTGTAGTGACTGACCGATAGGGAACGTCTCGGTTACATATGGTAACCCTCGTTCCCTGAGGGAGGGAACGGAGACGTAGGTCCCGTCGCCACATCCGCTGCCGCCCGACGGGGGGCCAGCTTTCTCAGGCTTGGCTCCTCAGCAAAAAGCTAGTGTGCAATCGCACCAGCTGCTCGTTTATACCCGCGCTAACGAGGGCGCCCAGCTGATGCAAATGATTGCACGCCAATGTGTATTGGCTTGTTTTAGTTTCACGCGAAGTAGATTGGCCTCTCTAGCGAGATTCCTATTGGTCAGTCATGACCTACGTCTCCGTTCCCTCCCTCAGGGAACGAGGGTTACCATATGTAACCGAGACGTTACTGGTGAATGGGGCCGAACCGACTAACGTTATCTCCCGCCTCGGCCTTCATCCTACCTTCATCCAACTGGTGCCATCATCGGCAGTGCGTGCCCACCAATGAGTGTAAGTTGCCTTGTGTGCTTATGTTATATTTAACCTAATAAGCTGCTAGGAGCATCCATTCCGGCTGCAGCGGGTGACAGTTGAGTGTGGCAACGGCAGCTGTCCCGCGAGTGGGCGTGGTTACAGCGCAGCCAGCGGACACGCCCCCAGCGTTTGAGAGCAGAGACTACTGCTCATTTTTTCAAGATTTTGATAGCTTATTTTATGTACTTGCCGGCTTTTTTTATCATTCAAATTTGGCTGGGGGGCTAATAACACATTTTTCTGTGATATGACAAACTCAGAACACATACTTCATTTTGACTTTACAGGGACTTTAAAGGCTCTTTAGATAAGTGTTTTGTTTTCTGGATTCTTTAAAGCACCAGAATGTGTAGCTATATATTTCGACAACATAAAAGCAGCTTATGTTTAAAGTTTAAAGGTCCCATATTGTACAACTTTCTGAAGTTTTATTTTAGGTTTTGATGTCCTTAAGAATATATATTTGCTGTATAAGTACCAAAAACCATGTCAATATATTTTTACAGCTCCTTTCTCAGGAGCTCTGCCAAGAACAGGTCGATTTTGGCCTGTCTACTTAATATTCAAGAGCCTCTCTTCTGATTGGCCTGTTGTTTTCTGAGTGACCCACCGTTTTCTGAGTGACCCACCATGACTGAGTAGTTCTGACATCACAAACACACAGAAGTCACAACAGCTCGTGAAAAGGCACAGATACTTTATGCAGGCTGTGTGCATGTGTCTGTGGATCGACTGTTTCGAAACGTATATGGTAGTTTCACAGCTCCTAGACCTCTGTTATCATGAAAAAAGCCAGGAAATTTCAGTTTTGACAATATGGGACCTTTAAAGGAATGGTTTGTGTTTCCCTGAAGCAAGGTGAGTTTATACAGCTGTGTAAACTGATCAGTGCAGGCTTTCATGGAGGAAAATCTCATCTTAGACCATTAGCCTTTGAATCAGAATGAAACCACATGGCACACTGTGTACAGAAGCTCAAAACCAAATGCAAATGCATTGTTGTGAAAAAACACAAGTCTCGCTAGGATTCTGTGCATGTGTTATATAAGTACGCCATCTTGCACATCCACAGTAAAATCTTCAAGATGACATCAAAGGACCCGTGAGAGGAAAGCATCTGCGTTTGCTGATACTGAGCACACATCAGCCAGCGATTCCCTCTTCATACCTGAGAGACTGAGCTCTTCTCTTTCACGTATATCTGCATCCGACAGGAAGACTGATTAGAAACAGGAAACTTCCAGATGTTACGCTGCATGCTAATGCAGGCAATTTCAATCGCTTATTCCCCCTCTACTTTCCTTCCGTATTGACGCTGACACCTTTCTTGTGATCCTTATCATCACTTGTTCTGAGACCTCATGCCTCTAAGTTTAAACTTTAGCACTTTATTATAAGATGATTTCATTGTTTTTACAGTTTGAAATGCACCTCTTCATATCATTCATACACTACCGGTCAATGCTTGGAATAATTACACTTTTTAAAAATGTTTTCAGAATTCTCTCCTGCTCACAAGACTGCATTTATTTGATCAAAAATACAGTAAAAATTGTGAGATCTTTGTGAAATTGTGAGAAAATTGTGAGATTACAATTTAAAACAGCTGTTTTCTGTGTGAACATATAGTAAAATGTAATTTATTCCTGTGATCAAAGCTGAATTTTCAGCATCATTACTCCAGTCTTCAGTGTCACATGATCCTTCAGAAATCACTATAATATGATGATTTGATGCTCAAAAAACATTTATGATTATTTTCTGTAATGACTGATCCACTGAAGGCAAGTTGAGGTGAGAACCCAAACGCAATTTATTTACAAAAAAAAATAAAAAATCTAACAAAATCATGGCATGGCATGAAAACTCATAACCAAAAACAGGAACACAAACATAGACTAAGGAAACAAGACTACCGGAGACTGGGCATGGAACAAACAATACATACAGGACTAACAACGAGACAAGGGACACCTGTGAACATTTAAACAATCAACCAATGACAACATGACACAACAGACAAGGGAACACAAGGCAGGATCACATGACTAAAACGGGGATCACATGACAGACCAGAACCCAGGAACAAGAAACAAACACCCAAAACGTGACATTATCAGTGTTAAAAAACTGCTTCATATTTTTGTGGAAACTGTGATACCCCAAACTTTTGACATATTACAATGATCAAAAGTAAAGACATATATATAATATATATATAAGCAGTAAAGACATGTATACAATGTCACAAAAGATAAGTAATTAAAGTATTCGATTGTTACAAAAAAAATCTTTGATTGTTAATAATCTTGTAATTTGAATGGCATTGACAAAAAAATCCTCATGTGTTAGTCACTTTGGATAAAAATGTCTGCTAAATGAACAACTGTAAGAATGTAAAGACACGTTGACAACAAACGCCAGCAAACTTCTAACAGGTGTTGGGTTTAGTTGGGTCAGCGTGTTGATCCTGTTGGCGTTTGTTGGTGTTTGTTTTCACAGACTGAACATGTTCAGTTGGCGTTTGTCGGGTCATAGGATGTTTGAGCAGTCTGGAATGATTTTCCAACAAACTGACTCCAACCGTTGCCATAAAAATGAGGTATGAATGCCTGCCAACTCCATTGAAATTAAAGAAAACGTTGTGATTATCCAGTTGCACCCACACATAAAGTTACATACAATCACACACAAAAATACTAGCAGAAGTACAACTACTGAACTGTTCTGCCATCCTGTAAGAAAGAGTAAGATAAGACTTATAGAAAGATATATGAGTCAAAATCTGCTAAGGAGTAATAATGGAACAACAATTTTAAAAGTGATTTATCAATATTATTTTCATGGGTTTAAATAAAAGATTTTTGTTATAAGAGACAATAAAGAAAAAGTTGTGCATTAAAACCACTCCTTTCCTGGTCAAATAATTAACTTGATTTTCTAAATCCAATGAATTTTTGACAGTGAATGTAACATTTTTAACAAGTCAGTCAGTCTCTGAATAACATGTTATTTAGTCAAGCCACGAAATGAACTTCAATCCATAAAATAACTATAATGAACTAAGTAAAAAGCATTTCGAATGACTCCTGAATGTTTTATAATTACCCAAAAATCAAATATAGTTCCCCCTTATGCACTTTAACACATCAGTCAAAAACACAGGCCAGCTGTCGGTTATTAGAACTAAAAACATGGACTCTCTCATCCAGAGAGAGTTGTCATGAATAGGCATGAAACAGCTTCACAAACAGTCTTTTCAACCACACAGTATCATTATTTCTGTCTTACAATAATTGATATTATCACAGAAGTACTGGGATAAACGTTTGTAGATCAGATATAAATACTGACGTCTACGGTAGTGATCAAAACTGAGGAAATCACCTTTTGAAAGTGACTTGACGCATCAAATAAAGATTGTTACATCGTTACACCAGTAGGTGGCGACAAGTGACGCTTAAAAATGTATTTGTCATTGAAACGTTAATTCAAGAGATTCGTTAAAAAAGGCTGATTCATAATGAAACAAATGAAGCATTTATGAATGAGTCACTGAATTATTAATTCAAACCAATTTTCTTTAAATATTCATTATAATTAATTAAACATATCGTCGCTGTCCGATGAAAACCGCGTATGTCCATTTTGCCGATTTTGAGATTTTTCGACTGATAGAATGTCCAGGTTCATTTCCGTATACAGTATGCTTCACATGTCCAAATGACCAATGAAAAGTTGTGAAATCATGTCATCTGATTTTCACGTATATCCATTTGGTGTCAAAGCTGTCAATCACGCCACGTATCTCCCGCCCTGAGGCATCTCGCAGGTCTAAGCGTCTCTGGAAGCTCAGCATTGTATAGCCGAATAACTCTGTGAGGTAAAGTATCAGCAAATGTTTGTTTTTGACAACTGTTCAAGTTTATTATATATTCGCAATATATTCACAACTGTTATTTACCGGTAAATGGTCTAGACGAAGTAATTGTCACTGTTTATTGTGGAGATGTTAACGCACGGGTCTGTTAACTTAATAGTCTACTTTTTTTTGACTAATAAATTACTGACACAGTAAAGGGTAGATTTAAATATAGAATAACGAATTTTAAATAAAGAAAAAACGAAAATTAAATAAAGAAAAAAAAAACGAAATTTAAATAAAGAAAAACGAGATTAATTTAGATTGATAACGTTACGGGTAAAAAGGCTAATACATGTTGGGTCGGTGTACTTTTTCGTTCATTTCGGAATGAAAGATGAAATGTAAAAAAAATGGTGCAGCTTGTTTTTTTGTTTAAAAGAAAAAAACAGAAATGGCTGTATTTTTTTGTAGGCTACATAGCACGCACCAGACCTGGGTTCAGCAATGAGTGTATTGATTCATTGTCCCTTCATAGTTTGCAAGAGACATTTAATAAACTGAGCGTATTTAATAAACTGAGCGTAGCCTATACATCTGTCAATATGAAACGCGACTTGGCCATTCTAATTAATGATCGGAAGAACGCGTATCGACCACCGTTACTGTAAAATATGCACGTATGTCCATTTAAACTCGATTTTGGTCAAATGTGGATTATATCATTACACTGGCAAGACTATGGTTACATTTAAAGATGCCGTACCAAGTATGACACCGCTACGTTCAACTGCTTTTGAATTACGGTGTTTTTTTCACTTCCTGAAAAGTAACCGTTTTGGACATACGTGAGTTTCATCAGGCAGCGACGATAATTTTCATGATTTTGGCATTAGATGAGCTGTAAATGAGTGATCTTGAGTCAAGTCCCTGTAGTCGTCCAATTTGACTCTCATATGCTGATGTAATATTATAAACTTGACAGGTGATTTTTATAAAAATGTAGTCTGATCACTATATCTTCTCAGATGTTTATAAGATTAAGGCCATTAGCAAAGTTTGATCAAATGTTGTTTTTTACACATACAGTCCTTTATTTGACATAAACATTGGATTTATCCCCGAAATAAGAAAATTATTTATTAAGTGTTTGTATAGGTGTTTCAATATTTTTCCTGATAAACAACATAAAATACTGGTTAATAAAATTATTATTTTTGTAGTGTTTTTTAAATTTATTTTTTTCATGGAATAAGTTTTGATTAATGTTTCTGCTTGACCTTTTCTCGGTTTTGAAAAAATAGAAATGTACAATTTGCTGTTGAAAATGACATTTTAAGCCTGAATGTGAACAGATTCAATTGTGTTCCCGAATCACAGTGATATGATTTATTTCCATTAGGCCTCCGTCCAATATACTCCAGAATTTCCTCCCTTTGTTTACGGAGATAAATTGCTTGATTTGGGATTGCAGAGGGGTCGGCTCGTAAAAAAGATCGAGCTTGCAAATAGATGTCAGCAGGCGTTACACAAAGCAATCAAGGTGCAATTTCAGAGCATCTGATAACGGCTGAGAGCGGGATACCGAATTTATCCTCATGCCAAATCTCCAGTCTGATTGTCTGAACAACAGCTACATGAGAGACGCTTTACTTTCAGATCTGTCGTGACATCAAGAGAAATGTCTTGTACTTCTTTCTTAACTTCATTGCAAGCAGTGAAAATGTGCCGTCGTTTCTTTGGCGAGTTATTCCTACCTGATCTGATTCTTAAAATTACTTCTTAGGTTGATTTAGTCGTATTAAATGATTGACTTGAATGCAAGATTGATTAAGCTGATGCCACATACAATTTTTTGTACAGTTTTTTGGAATTGCTAAAACACTAAACCCCATTCTCTAAACCAAATTGTCAAATAAATCACTCTTTTTTTAAAACATTGCAAATCTCATGTCTTCTTTTACAAATCTCTCAACTCATTCTCACTCACTAAAACATATTTCGCACTGTGATGCACTTATGTTTCAGAACGCTAAACACAGGCAGGCGAAAGTTAAACACAACTACAACACAGTTATCATCGTTTACACACAACGCCTCAAAATTGTTCACACTTGTTTCTAATGATGTGACTAAACCAACTGTACATAATACAATTCTGTTCAGAGCCTAAACTCACTCACAATGTTGCACTGAATGTTTATACCAGTAATGGATGAAAACAATATAAGAGGGAGAGGAGGAAGAGTGTGTGTGTGTGTGTAAGAGGAGGAAGAGAGAGAGAGAGAGAGAGAGAGTGTGTGTGTGTGTGTGTGTGTGTGTGTGTGTGTGTATGTGTGTGTGTGTGTGTGTGTGTGTGTGTGTGTGTGTGTTTGTGTGTGTGTGTAAAATGAGGAAGAGTGTGTGTGTGTAAGAGGAGGAAGAGTGTGTGTAAGAGGAGGAAGAGTGTGTGTAAGATGAGGAAGAGTGTGTGTAAGAGGAGGAGGAGTGTGTGTAAGAGGAGGAAGAGTGTGTGTGTGTGTGTGTGTGTGTGTGTAAGAGGAGGAAGAGTGTGTGTGTGTAAGAGGAGGAGGAGTGTGTGTAAGAGGAGGAGGAGTGTGTGTAAGAGGAGGAAGAGGGTGTGTAAGATGAGGAAGAGTGTGTGTAAGAGGAGGAGGAGTTTGTGTAAGAGGAGGAAGAGTGTGTGTGTGTGTGTGTGTGTGTAAGAGGAGGAAGAGTGTGTGTGTGTAAGAGGAGGAGGAGTGTGTGTAAGAGGATGAGGAGTGTGTGTAAGAGGAGGAAGAGTGTGTGTGTGTAAGATGAGGAAGAGTGTGTGTAAGAGGAGGAGGAGTGTGTGTAAGAGGAGGAAGAGAGTGTGTGTGTGTGTGTGTGTGTAAGAGGAGGAAGAGTGTGTGTGTGTAAGAGGAGGAAAAGTGTGTGTAAGAGGAGGAAGAGTGTGTGTGTAAGATGAGGAAGAGTGTGTGTAAGAGGAGGCGGAGTGTGTGTAAGAGGAGGAAGAGTGTGTGTGTGTGTGTGTGTGTGTGTGTGTCTGTGTGTGTGTGTGTGTGTGTGTGTGCTGGATCTGGATCTGCTGTAGGTTCTCCTCTTCTCCTGTAGAGATCACAGTGTGTGTGTGTGTGTGTGTGTGTGTGTGTGTGTGTGTGTGTGTGTGTGTGTGTGTGTGTGTGTGTGCTGGATCTGGATCTGCTGTAGGTTCTCCTCTTCTCCTGTAGAGATCACAGTGTGTGGGTGTGTGTGTGTGTGTGTGTGTGTGTAGTGTTCTCCTCTTCTCCTGCAGAGATGACAGTGTCTGAGATGTGGAGAAACTCCTCAGTCCAGAATCAACATGAACACATGAAGCTGGAGCAGGATCAGTGTGTATCTCTCACTGACTCTGATTCTGCAGTCGCACAACTCTTCTGACTGTACTTTACTGTAACATGCTCTTCATTTAGAGTTTTTTACTGTAACCTTTTTGGCTTTTGCAGTTGGATCACTGTATTTTCACAGTATGCAAGAGTTGAATATACAGACATTCGATGCAGCCCGATCTCACGGCGATTCGTACGAATTTTACGAGGTGGCTAATTCGTACGAATTCATACGACCTCACTCGTACGAATTAGTACGATTTTTGCTAAATCGTACATATTTTACGAGTTGCCCAATTCGTATGAATTTGTACGAATGACCTACCCCTGACCCCGCCCCTAAACCTACCCAT